>OY720442.1:66995729-67130703 GCA_963082915.1 Dolichopus griseipennis
GGCTTCGAAATTAAACTGGACCACAACCAATTCCCATGGTACTTTCATTACTAGTAACCTAGAGTTTAAATTTCATCAAAATAGCAGCATTATTTTTTGAATTATCGTGTTTTTCAAGGTTTCCAGAACCCGAATCCATGGTACGATATCGCCCATATGCAGTCCCCGTCATACTTTCAATATTAGTTAACCCTTGGACACAATTGGAACGTTCTATCTTAATTTTTAAGTTACTAGTTTTATTAATTTTGATGATAATCTTTTACACATTAGGGGGTCTAAGAGAGGTACTGAACCACCACTCCAATTGATCCAAAATTAGAGGGACACGCAGGAAATAGTAAAGAACACCCACGTGCCAAATTTGAAGGTTCTACATTTGTTTGAAGTTACTATCTTTATTAATTTCGAAAATATGCTTTAAGGTCCTCGGAACTGAGTGGCTGGTCCCCACTACTCCAATTGGGCTCAAATTTCAAGGAGACTAAGGAAATCGAAAGCGACACCCTGATACTAAATTTGGAGGATCTATCTTCATTGGTTTCGGAATTATGCTAGTTTGGCCTAAATTCGATCAAAAAGTTCTAAGTTCCGAACCCATTGTCCAATCCTCACCGTTCACCGCCGTAGTTTCATTACCAATAACCTACAGCATAAATTTCATGAAGATAGCGTTATTAGTTGTTGAGTTATCGGGATTTTTTATATATGTTCGTTAGCCCTGAAACCGATTAAAAGGTCCAAAATCCGAACCCTTTGGTTGATTTCGCCCTTATACAGTCCGCGCTGTACTTATAGTACTGGTTAACCCTTGTACACAATTTGAACGTTCTATCTTAATTTTAAGTTACTATTTTTAGTAATTTCGATTATAAGCTTTTAAAACTTGGGAGGTCTAAGAGGAGTACTGAACCACCACTCCAGTTGATCCCAAATTAGGGGGACACGCAAGAGATAGTAAAGAACACCCTTGTGCCAAATTTGAAACTTCTACATTTTTTCAAGTTGCTATCTTTATTAATTTTAAAGATATGCTTTAAGGTCTTCGGAAATGTATGGCTGGTCCCTGACCCACTTCTCCAATTGGGCCTAAATTTCCAAGAAACTTAGGAAATAGGAAAGGACACCCTGATACCAAATTTGGAGGTTCTATCTTCTTTGGTTTCGGAATTATGCTCGTTTGGCCTAAATTCGATCAAAAAGTTCTAGGTTCCGAACCCATGGTCCAATCCCGAACTTACGCAATTCCCGAAGTAGTTTCATTACTAGTAACCTACAGCACAAATTTGGTGAAGATAGCTTCATTAGTTGTTGAGTTATCGTGATTTAATATATGTTCGTTTGCCCCTCGATCGATTAAAAGGTCCAGAATCTGAACTCATGGGCTGGTTTCGCACATATGCAATCCCCGCCGTACTTTCAGTCCTAGTAACCTACAGTTAAAATTTCATCAAGATAGCTCCATTATTTTTTGAGTTATCGTGCCTACGGACGGACGGACGGACATGGCTACATCGACTAAGGAGGTCACGCTGATCACAAATATATATACTTTTCCATATCTAGCTCGCTTCCTTTAGGTGGTTACAAACACCATACCTAAATTAATATACCCCTTTACCTATTCTATAGGTGTAGGGTATAAAAAGCGATTGCGTGGTTTCAAAGGAAAGAAAAGAATAAAACTTGCATTACTCCAAATGCTAGATAACAAATTGGACTCTCTGCCCAAACATTGAAAAAAATGTACAGGGAAATAGTAAAACATACATTTATTGTCCCTCCTACTAATAAGAAAAGTAATTGATACTGGTGATAATGCTCATGCAATTACAAGACTAAGAGACCACAGAATTTGTAACAATGTAAGGCTGTTTTTATCATATTTCCATGACAAGGATGATATTTGCTATGAAGGTGTCACTCAGACTAATTTAAAAATACTAATTCATCAAGGGGGATTGCCAAATAACTACAAAGAACTTTCTCAACTTTATTTTATTTATCATGACAATACAGGAGTATCCAGAAAAGAAGCAATTCAAGATCTAACTTATTACAGGAGGCATATTGATAATAAATAAAGAGAATATTTGCAGAAAACAAGAGAAACTTGGCAAAATTATATGATCAGTAAACCTTGATGTTCAATACACTCTCAAATTTAAATATTGTGCATTTTAATGCCAGAAGTCTCAGAAAAAATACTATCGAAATAGAATCATTTATAAAAATTAAAAAATATATTCACATAATTATGATTGGTTAAACTTGGGTATACTCTGATGAGGAGATATTTTTTAATATTCCTGGGTATACAGCTTTATTTAATTCAAATAATTTAAATAGAGGAGGCGGAGCTGCTATTTATGTCAAACAAAATATACAATATAAAATATTAGAAGTCATAGAACTGTGCAATACTATAATTATATCATTATGTGGTACTAGTCCAGGTTTTAAACTTGCGGTTTGTTACAAAAGTCCTAGTGAAAATAATAATACATTTATATCACATTTAGAATCAATTTTTAATAGATATAAAAATATTGTAATGGTTGGCGATACTAACATTGATTTATTATCTGATACGGAGCTCTCTAGATCCTACAAAATAATGCTAGAATTTAATGCTGTAGATGTAAAGAACAATTTGAGGAAGGAAAATGCTACTAGAGTTACGGAAAACACTTGCACAATTATTGATCATGTTCTATCAAATCTAAAAAATGAAAAGTATAATTTTCAAATTTCTACTGAAGATGTTGTTAACTTAGACCATAAAGCCATTCAAATAAGAATAAATAAAGTTATAAAAAAACGTGACTCCATTTTCAATAAGGAAATAATCATTACAGATATCAACAAATACAAAACTCAAGTTAGCAGCCTACTTTTAACAAATAATTGTGATAGTGTAGTTGATCTCATGAAAATATTACAATTGGCTAAAGAGAACTCCACTGAAAAAAAAGTAATAAGAACAAGAAAAAATAATGATTGGATGACTAAAGAAATAATAAACCTCATCCAAAAAAGGAATAAATTATTTAAAAACTTAAGGAAAAACCCTAACTCCCCAGAAATTCAAGCCAAATTTAAAAAATTGAAAAATAGTGTCACGAAGGAAATAAAGAGCGAAAAGCAAAATTATTTTGATAATAAAATCTACTTAGCTGGGTCGGATCATAGAAAAATGTGGGAAGTGCTGAACAACTGTATACTAAAAAGGTCGTCTAATTGCAGTAAAGTTATCAATGAAATAAATAACAATGGCATTAAAATATGTGATAATTTCTGTATTGCTAATACTTTTAAAAAAAAACGTGACACGTATTTTAGTGAAATTGGAAACAAGTTGGCGGATAATATTATTGATGCAGGAAAATACACAGTAAAAAAAAAATTATTACTGAACGATGAAATGGAAGTATTAAAAATCATTAAGCTGCTAAAAAATAGTTCACCAGGAGTTGATGGTATAACAGCATCAAACCTAAGGCATGTGGCAACCATTATACCATGTGGCAACCATTATAATTGTTTAACAACTGGTTTTTATCCCGAATGTCTAAAACCAAGTACGGTTGGGCCAATATACAAATCAGGAGTAACCAATGATGTATCAAATTACAGGCCTATTACTTTAACAAGTTGAGCTTGGGAAAATTATTTGAAAAAATAATAAATAATAGAATACAGGATTTTATTCAAAAGGTTTTGATGATAATCAATTTGGATTTCAAAAAGATATTGGAACCGATTTTGCAGTTTTAGCATCAACAAACTCTATAGTAAGCAAATTAGATGCAGGGAACTATTTATGTTCAGTATGCGTTGATTTAAAAAAAATATTCGATACAGTTGATCATAAAATCCTGTTAAACAGATTTTATGAAATCTGTATAAGAGCAACAGCTCTGGATCTTCTTAGATCTTATTTACAAAATAGAAAAATAGCTACAAGAGTTAATGATGTATTGAGTAACCAGTGTACTATAAACATAGGTGTTCCACAAGGATCAGTACTCGGGCCTACTTTGTATCTGCTTTACATCCATAACATCCAATGTGCTAATTTACAAGCCGATTACAAGATATTTGCAGATTAAACATTGCTCATTTACAGTGCTAAAACCAGAGATGAATTATAAATGAGGATTTGTACAAATATATTAATTGGCTTAAAGGCAACAAATTAAGTATAAATACTGGTAAAACTAAATTTAACACATATAAAATGAGGAATAAAGCTGGTATAAATCTAAAAATATAGATAAACAATGTCCAAATTGAAAGAGTTGATACATATAAATACCTTGGTGTAATAATTGATGAAAAACTGAGATGGGAAAATCATATCAATTAAATAGCATCCAAAATTGCGCCAATGCTTGGTGCCATTAAAAAAAGTGGAGTTAAACTAAACAGGAAAGCAGCCGATAATATATAGTTGCGCTACATGGCTGAAAGTACTTTGTACTTTGATGGACAAAGCAATTAAAAGTTTATACAAGTTTAGCTGGCTGACACCAACAGTCGAAATTTATAAAAAAACGGGATATTTGATGCTTCCGGAAATTATTATTTTGGAAAAAGCCAAATTAATTTTTAAACTGGAAAAAGGAATTTACAGGAAGAATATTAATGTTACGAAAAGAAATAGTGTACATAACTATAACACCAGAAGCCTGAACTATTTAAATCATACAAGATCTAGAACGGAGTTATCTCACAGCAGCGGATTATCCTCAGCTTTAAGAATCTATAATAAGCTACCAAATGATCTTCAACAGACCTCTAACATCAAACTATTTGTTAAAAATCTGAAGTACCTTCTAAAGCGGAATACCTTCTTGCTTGATAGCGTTATGCAGAATGATTAATTGTATTAACATATAATAATAATTTAATTAAAATTATATAACTTTAATAAGTATATTTACATAACTTATATATATATATATATTGATATAATATATTATACCAATATAAACTATATTGCTTTATTTAGTTTAGTTTTAGGTTAATCTGTGTTATTTTATACCAAAACCAATTGTTTTGTTTATAGAACCGGAAAAAAAAAAGAAAAAAATATTAATTTTAAAGTAAAACAATAAAAAAAAAGCATTTGTAATAGACAATAAGAAAGCCAAATAAAGTTTATAAATTAAAAAATAAAAAAAATTTCCACGATATACCCTTTTTCTGAAATATTTGCAATCTTTGATACATCTACAACTACATTGCCTAATCGTATAAATTGTTTGCATCAAGGGGAGCTGTGTAAGTTGAAGGTAAATTCTCGTTGTATTTTTCACACATGTATACATCCCATATATTTACTATACAAATTTCGAAATTTTTCAAAAACGTCACATAAAATAAAAACATCTGTATTTAGATATAATTTTAGGTAATCAAACATGCAATTAAATGTTCTCCACACGCGCATGATTATAATCATCATTTGAACAAGGTGTTCCAGTCATTTTATTATAAAATTCTTTTTGGGGAGGTAGGGTTTTATCATTTAGTCTTTCCCAACTATTTAAATAATCAAATGGAAAATGTTTTTGTCATCAAATTTAAGTTAATTCTAAAAACAATTCTTACATGGATCATTTCTCATTGAATTAAATCTTTACAAAGTGAATCTCAACTGGCTGCCATAATGACGAATTCGGCCAGAATTTTGGCGCCTGATGAGTTCGGCCACAATTCTGGCGCCTGGCGAATTCGACCGGACTCTGGCGGACTCGGCCGGATTCTGGCGGCGCACTCAACTGGATCGTTGGTAATTTTTTTAAATATCGCGTACAGTCAAAAGTGAACCAGTTGAGTGCGCCACCAGCTATAAAATTTCAGTTGACAGCTTAATTTTCAAACATAACGGACGAGTTTTATTAGCTTTGAATTCAAAACCAACTTTAAAAATTTTTTATAACTTTTCAAAAAAATATCGCATTAAGTTTAAGCTTTAATAATTTTATCTTTAAACCAAACCAGGTTAAGCTTGTTATTATTTGTTTCTAAACTTTTCAGTCAAATTCACAATTAAAAAAAAATTTCGATGGCTTGTTTAAACCTTTCAGTTTAATTAACAAACGTAATGGACGAGCTTTATGAGCTTTGAATTTAGACCAAAACACCCGAGCTTTATTAGCTTTGAATTCAAAACCAAACTTTACATTTTTCAAATAAATATTAAATTAAGTTTAAGCTTTTCAGCTTCACTTTCAAACGTAACGGGCAAGCTTTATTAGCTTTGAATTTAAATCTAAACTTTAAAAATTTTTTATAATTTTGCAAATAAATATTAAAATAACTTTTTTTCAAAAGTAACGGACGAGCAACGAACTTGTCAAAAAAATATCGAATTAAGTTTAAGCTTTGCAGCTTAACTTTCAAATGTAACGGACGAGCTTCATTAGCTTTGAATTTAAATCCAATCTTTAAAATTTTTTTATAATTTTTTAAATAATTAAAATTTTCAATATTAATATAGATTCCAATTTAAAATAAAAATTATTCCTTCAAATTAACTATAGCAAAGCTGCTTGTATATTAAACATAAATATATATTTTGTGCGATTGAGATTTTATATTGGTTTTATTTTATTCGAAAATAAATTTGTCATAATTGGTGTCTTAAATCGTATCACTTAATTGGTGTTGATCATGTAAATAATTGTAGTTGCTATAGTATGAATTGTTTGTTTTAAATAACAGTTTTAAATAATCATAGTTGCTATGGTATCAATTGTTTGTTTGAAATAACAGTTTTGAATTTTTTTATAGAAATATTAAAAAAAATTAATAATTTTTAATATAAATGAGAGTCTTCTGTCAAATTTTCTATAAAATAAAATTTTTTCAAACATAAAATAAATACATATATTTTATTAAAAAAAAAATAGATAAAAAAAAATTCTCCTTAGCCTGAATTCGAACCGAGACATTTTTGCTACAAGTAACATGTCCTAACCACTACACCATGAATCGATTAATAATTAAACAACAATTTGTTTGTTTTTATATTTGGTTTCTATTTCGTTATTAATTTTTAAAATACTCATAAAATATCGAAACATTTGTATGGCAGCTACCTGAAGCCTTTCTCCGATTTTAACCAAAAACAATAGGGAACCTACAAATTGTCTAAAAATTACTTTGTCAAAATTTCAGAACTCTAGCTCTTATAGTTTTTGAGTTATCGTGCTGACGGACGGACGGACGGACGGACGGACACACATAGCTAGATCGATTCACTTTTCGATGCTGATTCGATACGTACCCTTGACACTATATCTAGCTCTTATGTTTCGATGCGTTACAAACGGAGGAGTAATTTTAATATACCCGATGTTCATATATGTATGCACGGGTATAAATAGCTTATATTTTTATACTCGTAGATCAAGGGGTATACCAAAATTTCCATTACGATTTTCGTCCATCTGCACGATAACTCAATGATTTAACGATAGATTTAATTTATTGATTTTTACGAATCCTATTTAGTTTTTCTTGAAATATGACGTGATCCAGATACAGGTATGGGAAATATTAATTTCTTGAAATATTGCGATTGGCATTGGTTAATTCTCATCTCTTATATTTATGATAAGGAATTTTGAGCACTTCTGTGATAAATAAGTATGTATTACAATAATAATGTTGCTGTTATCTGTCTCACTAATTTTCATTAAACTCAAAGTTACTCGAAAGAAATATTAATTTGAGATAATATATAAATAAAAGGTTACATAATTTGATGACCCCGCCACCCCTCTCCCCTACTTCTCTGCGTCGCAAATGTAATGGCAAATTTAGTATACCCTTTTGAATAATAGCCATACGGGTAAAAAAAGTGATTCTGCATGTAGAACTGATAATAATGTTAAAGATAATATTAATAATAAACTTATTATACCTAAATATGTTGCTTGGCGATTAATTAAGTCTTTTTTATTTAATTTTGAATATAAAAAAGATCATAATAACGCATCAAAAATACAAAAAAAAATTTCAATAGAAGAAAAAGCACTATACATAGGCTTGAGGCTGACACATCAAATAAAACTCTAGCAAATGAGTTCGAAATGTTCATTCTAGAATCATCACATTCTACAATGTTCAAGTCTTATACTAATTTTTCAAAATTCACAGCATTCTTTTAAAACGACATTCGTTTATTACGACAATTATTTTCCGTCCCATCATGGTTGTTATAACCGAAAAGTACTGTATTTTGTTTTTGTATGCAACTTATTATAATACAGTTATAAAAAAAAAATTTTTTTGTAAATCGTAAATTGTTTTTGCTTTTTGTTAAGTTTTTTGTACAATAAAAAACCGACTTCTGAAATATATTCTACGTTTGAGAGTCATGATATTAAAATATATAAATATTTGCAAAACAGTTAAAAAAAAACAAATAATCTTTCTAAAAAAAATAATTTGTAATTTAAATGATTTGTTACTTAGGGCCTAACCAACGCGTACGGTGTATAATTTCTGGAAATTTCTAGAACATTTTGAAATAAATAGTTAGGTACATGAATTTACATGTGAGCAATCGAAAAAAGCAAAATGTGAGCAAAATGACAAAGCGAAAAATTAAAATAGAAACTTTAAAATAAAATTTTTGTAAAATATTTGTTTATTAAAAAATACCTATAATATGTTTGCAAAAACTTAAAAAAAAAATAATATTTCTTAAGAAAAATGATTTGTTTCTTATGGATCAGCCAAAATCAGCATGTCAAAAAATTTTCTGTCAAAAAATTTTGAAATAATTAGTTATGTAAAATAATTTACATGAAAGCATACGCGACGTACTTTACCTCAGAGTTTTAAAATTTAAAAATTGACAAAGTGTATAAAAATACATATTGAAATTGTTTTTTCTTATGCTGCTGCGATTAAATTTTAAAAATAAAATATTTTAAAATAACATTTTTTAATGAAATAACATTTCAGTTTAAAACATACAAATATTCAAATAAATTGAAAATACCTACAATACAATATGTTTGCAAAACTAAAAAAATTATCTTTCTCAAAAAAAGTTATTTGTTCCTTAGGTCCTAACCTAAATAAAAGCGTACAGCGTATAATTTCTGTCAAAAAATTGAGAAATAAATAGGTACATAAATTTACATTAGAGCAGCGAAAATACGCGTAACGCAATGTTGATAAATTAAATATTGTACGCGCGTATCGATTTAAGGATATTTAGACAGACGTATTGACGTACTGCCGTATAAAAATTGTACGTCGTATGTTTTGATTTCATTCTAATAATTGAAAAGTTTATTTTACATTTTGAACATCGAATAATGTTTTTCATAATAAAAAAAACTATTTTTAGTAAATAAAAATAGATATAAAACAAATTTTATATATCAAAAAGTTTGCATGAAGATTAGATAGGCGTAGTTTGTAAATGGAACCCTAATTTTTAAGTGCCCTAATAAATATGCCCCAATAAATAAGTAAGTGCTTATTGGTTAACAAATAAAAATTTGATTTAACATAACCTATTCAAATGAATTTTAATTAAAGCCATTTCCCGGAAATTATTTATCTACTCTGTCATATACCTACTCTTTTACAAGAGCTGGTGTAGCTGACCATAGTTGAGAGTAGAAAAGAGTTTACTTCTCATAAAGGAATTAGAGCAATCATATTTTTTTGTTTTAAGAAACTTATGAGTCATGGCTCATGACCATATATAAAAATATATTTTTGTCAATAAAAAAATTTGGAAATATTAAATAAATAAACTAGACAAAAAGGTATAAAGTAAACTAAAGAACTCAGAATTATTTTTCGCATGCTTTATTTATTTTTCGCAGAACTTTAGATAGGCATACATTTGTAGTAAAAATTTACTTATGTAGCTATTAAACTTAAAAATGAAAAAAGGGTAGGAAAAATGTATTCTTTGATTTATTGAAAAACTTTTTTTTTTGCTATAAATCTTAAGATCGAGATTTAAAATAAGACTTCGGTCAACTTGACTATTATTTGTACTTCTGGCAGCTTCAATATAATATAATACTACAAAACTTATGAATTATGATATGTTTAATTTTGTTGTACATATTATGTATTCATAGAGTTTTTTTAATTAGGATACAGAATACGTACAACATAGTTCATATCGTACTAAAATGTTTAGAAAACAGTACAGTTTGCTATATGAAGGACAGCATTAACTCGAATTTTGGGTTCTTGACTTCAATAAATATATGTATATGTTTAGAAATATGTATTTATTAGAATAATATTTATATGTATTTAGAATTTTAATTTAATTTAACTGTACCAATTTATCCTCTCTTTAAACCGGCTTAAGCTATAGAAATAAAACTCAAAAATCGGTACTTAACAATGTTTTAATAATTAAGAAAAATTATAAATTTTTTTTTAGCAAATTTCAAAAGCAAGAATTGTTGACAACACTGTTGGCATAATTTTTATTATGTATAGTGTAATATAATTTACACAAAACGAATTTTATATGTTAACTTAAAAGCAAAAATAGCTCGAATTTCGAGCACAGGGCGATACTAGTAAATATTAAATTAAGTTTAAAACTTTCAGCGTAATTTTCAAACGTAACGGACGAGCTTTACTAGCTTTGAATTCAAAACCCAACTTTAAATTTTTCAAAAAAATATTAACATGTCTAGTTAATTATTGCGCAAAACACAAGAATGAATATTTTTAAAAGGACGTATTTTAAATAAGTTTCATTTTAGAAAAATTGTTTACTAATTTTCTTTTAAATTGAATGAATTTGTAGTAAATTACTGTGAAAAGAAATTTCAAAATTTCCATATAAATTAAAAATTATTCCTTCAAATTAACTATAGCAAAGCTGCTTGTATATTAAACATAAATATATATTTTGTGCGATTGAGATTTTATATTGGTTTTATTTTATTCGAAAATAATTTGTCAAAATTGGTGTCTTAAATCGTATTACTTAATTGGTTTTGATCATTTTATTTTAAACCTTATCTCATTTACTGTGTTTGTTAATTTTTTTTTATAAGTTATTATTAACTTTTTAAATATAAGTTAATAATAACTTATATGTTTATACCCGTAGGTCAAGGAGTATACCAAATATGCAATTCCGTTTTTCGTCCATCCGCACGATAACTAAATGATTTAACGATAGATTTAATTTATAGGTTTTTACGAATCCTATTTAGTTTTCGTTGAAATATGACGTGATCCAGGTTGCAGGTATGGGAAAAATGAATTTCTTGAAATATTGCGATTGGAATTGGTTAATTCTTATCTTTGATAAGGAATTTTTATCACTTCTGTTATAAATATGTATTAAAATAATAATGCTGCTGCACTGTTTCACTAATTTTTATTAAACTCAAAGTTATTCGAAAGAAATATTAGTTTGTGATAATATATAAATAAAATGTTATATAATTTGATGATTTTTAGTATTAATTAGCTTTTTTTATCTTAATGCTTTGATTAGCGGTTTATCACAAAATTTAATAATTCAATATTTTAAAATTGAAATTAATTTAAATTCCCAGCATACTAGAAAAGTTTATAAATGCAAAATATGCAATAAATGTATTTCTAAAATACAATGACGCATTTAGAACTTTTCATATAATTCATTTAGTTATAAAAATAAATTTTACATATATGTAAAAAAAAACCTTTGAACACAACTTAAGTGCCGTACAAAGTTTTTATTTAGGTTTTATTGTTTATCAAAATTAAAAAAAAAACACTTTGTTGTTTAGTTTTAATTTATTTATTACACATTTAAGAAAAGTTGTTGATTTAATGTTTTATTTATTAAATTTGATTAAAATGATTTATTTTTATTATATTTAAGAAAAGTTGTTGATTTAATGTTTTATTTATTAAATTTGATTAAAATGATTTCTTTTTATTATTTAGAAAAATTAATATTTCTATTTAATTCAATTGACTAATATTGTTATTTAAAATTCACTTATTTAATTATATATTTATTATTACATGAAATCTTTAGTATTTAGTTATATCTTTAACGGTACAAAATGAACTGCCACGAATAAAAAGTAACATAGCATAAATTGTAATTATGATTATTTAATTGTAATATGATATTAAGGTAAATCGTTAGTATTTACCTGATTAATTTAAACGCGACAGAGAAAATGCTGATTATATAAAACACGTAAATTAAAATGTATAAAAAAAATTGTTTCTAAATAATTTTTTTTTTCATAATGAAATTGAATATTTATGGAATGTTTATGGGAACGGAAGTACAAAAGTTTATTGAGGTGCATGGATATGGAACTTACACAATTTCTTAATTATATATTACCTATGGTAATAATTCAATAAAATATATGATAAAATAAAAAAAATTAAAAAAACGTCATTTAATCGTTTATTAAAAAAATATTTTGTTATCAATATGTTTTGTGGTAAAATTCTTAGCCTTATAAACATATAAAATTTTTAAATAAAGAAAGGCAGAACCCTCATGTAACAAATGTAAAGTTTCTATCCTCATGTTTCGAAGATAAGCTTTTTAATATTGGGATTCCATTCCAAATTGATATAAAGGCGAAAGAATAAATCCTCAGTACACAACTGGAGGAAAAATAGGTTACTCCAATTTCCAAGTTAAAAGCAAAAGTTTTGTTGATCCCATGTAAGGCTTACAATTGAAAATGGAGATAGTGGTAAGAGCAATTGAAAAAGGAGATAGTGTATATATTTTTTCCAGATTAAGGGCTTAGAGAATATATAACAATGTATGATTATATTTGGCATTTTTCCATGATCAAAATGATATTTGATTTGATGGCATTACACAAACCAATATAAAGGTTCTAATTGAAGAATAACTACCAACTGACTATCAGGAACTCCGGATAATATATGACATAGGAATCTGCAATAAAGATGTTTCGAAAGATCTAACAACATATTGATGACATGTTTATAACAAATATGGACAAAATCTTTAAAAGACAAAAAAATCTTGGAAAAATTATTTTATCGGCAAATTGGTGAAAAAACTAAAAACGATGATGAAACTGCAAATACTTTCAATACTTTTTTTACTGAAATAGGAGAACGTATTAAAAAAAACATTGTCAATACCAACGATATACGAATTGCTGACAAAATTTATACAATAGTAACTTGTTGTTTCTTATTCCAGTTATAGAAGTAGAAATCCATCAAATTAATATTAATTTAAATAAGAGATCTACAAGAGTTGGCCAATATTATAACCCCATCTTTAGTGAAACTGATAAATGAAAGTTTCACTAATGGTATATTTCCTGATTCGTTAAAAAAAGCATATTTAGTTCCAATTCACAAAAGTGGGTCAAAAGAAGATTGTGGTAAATATAGACCAATTTCGATTCTTACCTCAATTTCAAAAATATATGAAAAAGTTCTTAATTCAAGAATAAAAAGTTTCATTACTAAAACAATAGGTTTTGATGCTAATCAATAAGGTTCTTAGAAAATAGTGGTACAGATTCTGCTACCGCAACAACTTTGGAACATGTTCATGATGCGTTAGATGACGGCTACTATGTTGGCGCAGTATTTATTGACTTATGAGATTGCTAAACAACTAAGGAATTAAAGGTAACAGTAATCTCTTATTAAAAAATTATTAGACAAATAGAACCCAATGTGTTAAGATTAATAAAGTACTAAATGCGTAACTAATAATAAAAGCTGGTGTACCACAAGGTTCATTGCTGCGGCCGTTAATATATCTGCTGTATATAATGAATTTACCTAAAAACAATATTATGTCAACATACAACATTTATGAGAATGACACTAACCATATAGTAAAAGCGAAAACATTAACAGAGCTTGAAAATATACTAAATGATGACTTGGTTGGACCAAAATGAACTACGTATGAATGCGAAAAAAACTAATTATATGATATTCAAAATGTAAAAAAAAAAAATAAATGATAATATTGTTCATTGTTTAATAAAAATCAAATTAGTGTTGTAATGAATAGAGCTATCAAAACTTTATTTAATTTGAAAATAAGAATCAGAACTAATAATTTATATAAAATAATTGATACACTGGATATTAACCAACTAGTTTACTTTAAAAAATGTAAATACATGTATAATATCCTGAATAAAAAAAAAAAATTTAATAAAATCAGAACTTAAAGAAATTATTTTTTAAATTTTAAGTATAAGCTGTAGTTGTAGAATTATTTAATTTCTTAAACATAGTTTTATGTACCGTAAATTTCTTAATACAATACCCGGGTACTCTAATTGGAAAATGGCAATATTCTGAAAAAATAATAAATCCAATTAGTATACCCGGGTACACTATTCGGAACAAAAACAAAATTATATATGATAGGGAATGTATTATGGAAAATAAAATTAAGCCAATTAGTATAATTCACAAAACAAAATAACTACATTACTTATTCAAAATAAAAAAATATATATATGTACATAGCTTATTAATAATAAAAAAAATCTGCAAATATACATTAATTCATTAATAATAGAAAAACTAGATACATTTATTAAGATATAGTCTGATTAAATTTTTTAAATAATTTTTTAAACTATTACTTATTAGCCATTTAAACCAATTCGAAAAGCTCCTGTGTATCAACTTCACTGGAAGTTTCGCTGATATATTCATCATCATCAGATGAAGTCTGACTATCAATTACACGTTCATCAATAGTTTCTATATCATCATAAAAATTCGCTAAGTTTGCATTAGCTTCATCAACCCCGACCAGCTTATAAGTTGTATTATTTGGTTCGGTTTGGATTTCAGAAATATTTGATTCATGTACGTCCCCGCAAGATTTAAGGATGTTTTGAGGCGACTATTTAATTTTTCCAAACATATTTCTTTTCCAAACTCTCCAACTCCGCAACACTCGAATGACCTTTCAATGATTTCTGGCGAAATTTGTTTTAAAGCTGAAGATGTAAAATCAATAATATCTTGATAAGTCGGTTTTTTCCTGTATCTTTTTTTTGTAAATTCCTCTTTACCATTTATAAGCCAATCATTCCAAGCAGCTCTCATAAAATTTTTAAATGGATAGTTAATTGAAACATCCAATGGTTGTAAAAATGATGTAGTTTTTGAAGGTATTATGATTGACTCTGCATTGCATAGCTTCTTTAGTTCTTTTGTCACTTCATCCATTAAATGGCAACCATAAGAATCCATTATTAAAAGTAACTTTTCAATACCAAAAAAACTGTTCTCTTTATGGAAACACGTTTTCATCCAAAGTAACATTAAATCTGTGGTTATCGAACCACCCAAACCAAATTTATCTAGGATTTATAATTTTTATTATTACTTTAATAAAAAATTTTAATAAAAATTTATAATTTTTATTAAAACAGTCAAAACATAATACCAATATAAAGTTCGAAATTTATTTGCGAAAAAACAAATCCAATAGTAGTGAAAAATGTTCCAATTAGTGTACCCGTGGTACTTTATTCGGGGGGTACTGTATTCAAAATTTTACGGTACATATATCATTGTCAAATTATCTGAAATTAAATAAAAATTGAATAAAAAAAAAAAAAATATTCTTTTTTTTTAAAAAAAACTAATACTATTATTTCTATTTCATTATTAACTCTGTGTTTTTTCGAAAAAGTGTATAACTCTGTTTTTGGCAAAATTTAGTTATAAATGCACTATTATTTAAAATTTTACCCTCTTTCTAATGGTACACTAAAAATTAAAAAATAGTACTTAATTTTCGAAAAATATTTTGGATAAAAATGATAAGTAGGTAGAATTTTATGAAATTTTTTCCACTAAACTGCATAACTGAACTTATTCACTTTTAAATATCTAACTTCCTCAAAATTTAAAAAAAAACAAAAATATTAAATTTTGTTATCTTAAGTTAAATACTTTTGAGAAAAATTTTTTTTTTCGATTATGAAGTTTTAGAACAATTAAAAAACGAAAGCACTTTACTTATCCTTTTTTGTTATACATAGTTTTGTAATAATATTTGAGTTATCGCGTTTAACACAAAAATATGTGCAGTTATTCTTTTATGTAAATCAAAGATTTTCGTAATAGTATTTGAGTTAGCTAGTTTAAACTATACAAGTTAAGTATGAAAAATATTCAAGAAAAGTATATTTTATTATCTTCAGTTTACCTAGTTTATACTTTATAACAAAATTTTTTTTTTACGTATGACAATTTTTTTTTGTTTTATTTTTTTTCTACCAGTTACATAAGACATAAGTAATTAAGTTCAGATTTCCACTTTAGTTGAAAACGAAATAAAGAATAATGCGTATATTTTGTTCTAATACAACTTGGTAACTGTACTTTCTGTTTTTTCGAACAAAATTTGAACAAACAAAACATTCAATTCTTAAAAAAATGCAGTTTAACTATTAAAAATATAATATACACACTTTTACAATTTGAAAATGTTTTATTTTGATTATTTATGTATGGTTTTTAATTGAAAGCGTTTTTATAGAACAAAAATTTGTATAAATATTTATTCAAATCGCTCTAGCATGACAAAAACAAATATCCACTTTTTAAAAAAAAATCACATTTATTATTTATTTTTAAATGAGATAACTCAAATACTATTACAAATATATGTTTTGTTTAATGCACTTTATAATAATCTTTTCTTATGTTGTTTTTTTCTTCTGCAATAAACTATCAAGCAGATAACACATTTTTTTTATATTATTAACAAGTTATGGGACCAGTCAAAAAAAAAATTTTTTAGAAAAATTTTATTTATTTTTAATTTTTTTTTTACGGATAAAATTAGCAAGACAGAACTGTTTTGGGAAAAGTGGGAGCTGTTTTGTAAAGAAAAATTAGAAATATTAATTAATTTGCAGGATAAAAAGAAAACCGAGGGTCAAAATGGACAAAGATTCGAGGTTAGAAAAATTGAAAAATGCGGATGATTGGCCCACGTGGAAATTTCAAACACAAATAATTTTACTATTGGGATATAGTGGGAATATTGGGATATAGTTAAGGGCACGACTCGTCGGCCAGCGGAAGAAGAGCAGCAATTGGAATGGAAACGAAAAGATTCCAAAGCTCAAAAAATTATTGCCACAAATGTAGGACAGGAACCTTTAATTCACTTAATGAATTGTTCAACCGCTTTTGAAATGTGGCAAAAATTGGAAAACATATATGAACAAAAATCAACCACAAGTATTCATTTGCTACAGCAGAGATTTTACAGTTTTAAAAAACTGTCGAAGACAACATTTTATCCATATCTCGAAAATTGAAAAAATAGTTCAACAGTTGAAAGATTTAGGAGAACCCGTGTCGGAGTCAATGGTTATAACAAAAATTTTAGTAACATTACCATCAAGTTACAATCAATTTTATACCGCATGGGAATCTACATCAACAGAGAACGAAACTCTTTTTAACCTAACATCTAGATTAATTATGGAGGAATCACGCATGATTGCACAAAATGATAACATGAACGAAGCCTTGAAAAAAATTTTAATAAAGTTAACAATAATAAAAAAATAGGGAAATGTTTTATTTGTAAGCAAACTGGACACTGGAAAATAAATTGCCCGCGGAGAAAAGCTAATCATAATTCACAAAAAGGTAGTTCAGCACTTGTAAGACAAGCATTTATTTCAAATAATGTAAGCAACAAAAGTGATTTGTATTTAGACTCAGGAGCAAGTGATAATATGAAAAATAGTAAGGATTATTTTAAAAATTATAAGACCTTTGAAAATCCAGATAAAGTGCGTTTTGGTAATGGTGATATAATTTATGCTGACAGTCTTTGTACTAATGTAATCGGTGTCGGTTCATATTAATTTCATTCAATTTTTTACAATTAAAATTACTTGTAAATAAATTGATTTCTTATCGATATTTTTTAATAAATTACAAATTTATAATATAAATTATAATATTTGAATATTATTTTAATATAAAATATTGAATTTAATAGTTAAATATTGAAATTAAAATCTAAAATTTTTCTAATATTAAAGAAGAAAAAAAATAACGGTTTCGCGAAGTGACGCTTAAATTTTACAAAGAACAAAAAAATACAAATACAAATGAATTGGGTTGGGTGTGTAAATTATATGTATTGTAATATTTGGAATACAAATAGTGAACAATAAAAACAATTGCTATAAAGACCACATGGTCATGAGCAAAAACAAAAATAAATAAAATTAAAAACAGTTATATAAAAAATTAGTTTTGAAAAGAACATACACAAAATAAAATAATATTATTTCCCGTAAAACAATTTTGGGCAAAATATTGCACGAAATTAGTAAAAAACAAGTAATATAATTTTTAAAATTAAAATAAAAATAGTCTTATTATTTTTATTTGTTAAATATAATCAAGACAAGTATAATTAAGAACCGCTTTACTACAGCCTATACGACATCAAGGCACGGAATTTTTACTATTTTCAGGGAAAATAGTAAACAATTCCAGTAGGAGAGGGGTTCTTTCAAATATGGGGACTCCAGAAGGGAGTCATAACTCCTTCGGTAGCCTGAAGAATGACTGCGAAGGTAACTTCACAGTGATTCCGACTGGTAAACGAAGAAAAGAAGAAACTGGGTTTGATTTATTTAATCAACAATACAAGTTTCCATCGTTACCTAAGAATAACATTAAAAAATTGGAACCAAAGTTCATTATTATAAAAGCCACAGAGACAAATAAAGTCATGAGAAATTATAATATAATAATAGTAGAAAAACTATTAGAACAAATAAGTCAACAATACAAAGCCCAGTACAACAGAGACGGTAACGTAATATTGAAAGTTCCGAATATACAAATTGCAGAAAAGTACATCAAAACAAGCAAACTCGGAGAAATAAATGTAAAAATAGAGTACTTAAATCATTTAAATCAAAGTCATGGTACAGTATATTCCAGAGATCTGATACAACTTACAGACGAAGAAATTTTAACGGCATTAAAAGCTAAAAACTCGAACATTGTGAGCATATATCGCTTCAAAAACAGAAAAACCGAAGAAAACCAAAATGAAGGATACAATGGAAGAATCAATATTACCTTTGATACAACCGAGCCTCCTAAAGAAGTTAAAATCTGTTTCTCGCTACTACAAGTAAGAAGGTACTATCAAGCTCCAATGCGCTGTACAAATTGCCAACGATTGAACCATAGAGCAAAACACTGTAGAGCTACCATCCCGAAATGTGTAAATTGCGCAGAAGAAATAAATAAAAATGAAGCGGAAAAACATACAAATAATTGCAAAATATATAAATGCATAAATTGTGATCAAGCTGGAATATCAAACACAGACCATGCAGCAAATAATAGAAACTGCCCAACATACGTGAGAGAAAAAGAAATTATAAAAATTAAGACAGACCGTAAAATAACACGAAAAGAGGCAATCAAAGTTATAAACGATACACCGGCAATCCAAACAACTACATATAATAAAATCATACACAACCAAAATAGACAAGATATAGAAAAACCTAAAGCAACTAAACAATTCAACAAAACACAAGCACAAATAATAGAAAAACCACAAAATTTAAATGAAGCAAAAATAAACGAAAAAGATAAAAAACTCGAAAAAAAAGAAATTATTAATAAACAAATTAAATCAATCAACACAAAAGAAGATATAAACATGGAAACAGAAGAAATCAGATAAACAAACACAACTGGCACAAAATTGAAACTAAAAAATAAAAAAAAAATAGGAAAAAAATGTAACAAAACAGAGCATACTTCAACGGACATTTCTGATATGTCCGATATATAAAACAATGGTTAAAGAAAACATAATCTTACAGTGGAACATTCAAGGATTCAGAAGCAACAATGAATTCTTGGACATATTAATCCACCAACATAAACCAGCTATAATAGCTCTGCAAGAAACCAACATAAAAACCGAAAACTCAATAGACAAATATAAGAATTATAAATGCATTTTCAAAATGTCAGCCAACCGCATTGGAGGTGTCGGCCTCCTAGTAAGAAATGATACTACATTTCAAGAAATACAAATAAATACAACATTTGACGCCATCAGCATTAAAGCCGGAATTCCAGGTATGAAACAAACGCAAATAACAAACATCTACATGGATCACAACAGATCACTCACAAGAAAAGAACTGGACAGTATCACAAAACAACACAGCGAATCATGTTTTATACTGGGAGATTTTAATGCCCGCAGCATGACATGCGGTGACAGCACAACAACGGTCAGAGGAAACATCGTAGAAAAATGGTTATACGATAACCAACACTTCTCACTACTAAACTGTCCTTACAGCTACACGCTAATAAACACCAGGGGAACATTAACTTGTCCTGACATCACAATAGCTGATCAAAGAACAGCAAGATTTACATCATGGGAAACAGTTTATAATCCCAGGGGAACAGACCATATGCCGATAGTAGTGAGTACTGAACTAACAAATAATCAAAGAAACAGCACCGAACCTATTAAGAGAAGAGCAAGATTTAAAGAAGAAGGCGGTGATTGGGAAAAATACAAGAAAAAAGTAGAAGAGCTACTAATTAAACACCTCCGCACTGACAATATAAACAAAGAAGCGGCTATTTTAACGAAAATTTTGAGGACAGCGGGAAACATTTCCATTCCAAGGGTATACCAAAAAGTCAATAACAACAAGCCTTATTGGTACAACAAAGAGATTAAAATAGCCGAAAAGGAAAGGAAGAAATTGTATAAACTCAACATAAATGCCCCTGAAAATCAGGATATCAAAATAAAATTAAACAAAGCAAACACCGATTTCAAAATAGCCATAAAAACAGCAAAAAAAAACAATTGGCAGAAATTTGCCAATTCGATTGACGGCCAAAATGTTTCCGATACATGGAGAAAAGCAAGCAGAATAATAAAAAGAAATAAACCAGGAAGAAAAATCACTTTGAAGATCAACGACACATACACAGACAACAAGCAAAAAATTGCAAACTACTTTGCTACACAATATAAGGAACAAAACAATAGAACCAAACTTAACCAAATTCCAGAAGAAAACACACCAACAGGTTGTCACGGTTTTAATAAAAAGAAAAAAAATTTAGCACAAAATATTTATTTTTTAATTTCACTTCTTTTTTTATTTATAATTTTTTGTGTTTAAAAAAAAAAATAAATTAAGTTTTTTATTTTGTTTTAAAATTAAATATAACTTTAGAAGAAAATAAATAAGTGTTGTGAATTTGGTAATATGGCCGCATCTCCAATGGCGGCAAGTTAAGTATATTTTTTCTTTACTTATATATATAATTTCTATTTTTTTTTTATTTTTATTTTTGTTTTATACAATTTAAAAATTTTTTACTTAACTCATTATTTCACAGCACTAATTTTAATTTAATTTGATATAAATCTATTTTATTATTTTTGTGTTAAAAATAAAATTTTTTCTAATATTATTCTAATTTTCAAATTTTGTTTTTAATTTTCAATTTTAATTTACAAATTTTACATTTAATTTTATACCGGCACGTGATTTGGTTTTGTTTACATTAAATTTAATACTGTTTTTTTTTTTTATTGAAGATTACTCTTCATCTATCATCTACTAGTTGTAAACAAATCAATTAAAATATATCCATTTCATTCCCTCTCCCTCGGATGATATTCTAAATTCGCTCACTAATTAATACCATCAATAGTATGTCACCGTATTGTTTTTATTTTTAAATTGTATTGTTTTAATTTTTGATGGTATACGTCAATTTACTCATTTTTAATCATTTTTTTTTTTTTTATTTTTAATCATAAAAGAAAGGGAAGTACTGAAATTTCAGTTCATTTCTTTTCAACTAACTTAAATTATTTAATTTAAATTTAATTATTTACATATACGTGCGTATTTTTACTTGCACGTAGATTTTGCTGTGTGTGAGTTTTTTGGTTGTAACTAAGTTCAATAAGGTCTAGTTAAAAACTGTTGAATGGTGTTATAAACCGATTGCTCACTCATAGCAGAATAAAATAGGGGTATTGTTGATGGTATTTTGTAAATATTGTTAGCAATACTTTTGTTTTTATAAACGGTGATAACTTGTTCGGGTTGTATGAATCGTACATATACAATATTTAACCTAAATAATAATATAATTAAATTTTAAATTTTATACGTTTTATTTATATTGATTTTTGTTTTTTTTTGTTTTTTTTTTTTTTTTTTTTTTATTGTTATTAAAAATTGCCAATTTTCGAGTTCATTTTTGTAATATTCGTGGCCTACAAGCTAATTTTCATGCCGTAGAATGTCATCTTAACTCCACAAAACCAGCAATTTTAGCCCTTGGTGAAACACAAGTCAGTGGACAAAACGATAATTTTAATATTATAGGCTACTCAATTGTTTCACACTTCGTACCCAAAAGAGGAATCGCGATTTACATTAAAAATGACATTGCTTTCAACACCCTAGATAAATATAAACCTTCTAGCCCAACCTTCCATTATATTTGGGTTAAAATTATCGTTGAGAAGCATGTAATACATTTCTGTTTTTTATACAGATCACCCAATTCAAATGAACAAGAAACTGCTGTGGAAATTGACAATCTTTCAAACCAGATCAATGAAATTTTTGGAATCATGTTCACAAACCGAAATTGTTCTGGCAGGGGATTTCAATGTACACAACAAAGACTGGCTTCATTTTTCAAGTAACTCTTCTTTGAGTCAAAACTCAATTGGGAAACAAGTTGAATTATTTTCCACACTGTTCCATCTTTCTCAACTTGTCCAAAATCCCACTAGGGTCCCCGACCGAGCTGATCAAGAGGGTCACCTCTTGGATCTGTTTTTAACCACTCACCCTGAAAAATATGTAGTTTCAGTTGGTTGTCCCCTGGGGGGCTCCGACCACTGCCTGGTAACCACAAGCTTCCCGGTAAGCACATTAGCCAGCCGAAGGATTCCTCCCAAAAAATTAGTATGGCAATATAGTCGTGCTAACTGGGAGGGATTAAACAATTTTTTCAAAGCATTCGACTGGTCATTGTGCTTCCGCGCTAAAAATGTCAACTTCGCTGCAAATGCGATTAGTGAAACAATTTTACTTGGAATGAGGTTGTATATTCCTCACTCCATGAAAAGTATTAAACGAGAATCCAAATCATGGTTTAATCGCACTTGCAAAGAAGCCATTCGTAAAAAAGAGGAGGCTTTTAAGCAATACCGGAGCAGCGGGTTGGAGTCCGACAGGGCCAACTATATCATGGTTCGAAACAGATGCAAGAGAGTTATCAATAAGCAAAAATTCTTATTCAACCGAGGGTTGAAACGAAAATTCCTACATATGCCTAAGAATAGCAAATCGTTTTGGACGTTTGCAAAAAATCTAAAGGAGGACACTAGTGGGTCCTCCTTCCCTCCGCTTATTGGTAAAAACAACTCAATTGTGTCAGATTCAAAAGAAAAGGCAAACTTGTTTGGCAAACAATTTTCCTTTAACTCAACACTGCCACAGTCAACTCAAAGACCACCAAATATTCCAGAAGTTGGCTGCTCCTTTGGTAGAATTTACTTTAGGACGCGAGCAGTGATGAAAATCTTGAAGAATCTAGATACGAACAAATCAGCCGGTCCCGATGGAATCACAACGATGGTTCTTAAAAAAACCTACTCTACCATTTCAAAACCTCTACGCAACCTCTTCTATTTATCCTTTACTTCGGGTATTCATCCTGCCCAATGGAAGATTGCGCACGTTTTTCCAATTCCAAAAAAAGGTAACAAAAGCGATCCCTCTAACTACCGCCCTATAGCTATAACTTCGGTCCTTTCCAAAGTAATGGAAAAAATTATAAACCAAAAGCTTTTGAAATATCTGGATCATAAAGGTTTGCTTCATGATCGACAATACGGGTTCAGAGCCCGTCGTTCAACTGGTGATCTCATGACTTATCTTTGTGAAAAGCTCAATATCAGTCTTCACCACTCTGGTGAATCTGATGTGGTAGCACTGGATATTTCTAAAGCTTTCGACCGTGTATGGCATGCTGCTTTGTTAGCAAAATGCAGAGCTATAGGGTTAGGTAGAGTCTTTCTCAAATGGATTGGAGATTTCCTTTCGAATCGTACGATTCGAGTTCTGGTCGATGGTTCATCATCTGACAAATTTGAACTGAACGCTGGTGTCCCTCAAGGTTCTGTTCTTTCTCCCACCCTCTTCTTAATATTCATTAATGATCTTCTATCTTTAACTTCCAATCCAATTCACAGTTTCGCAGATGAAATAGCAACTTCCATTCCCAACTTGATTTTTCAGGGAGAAGCTTTGCAGCACTCAACAGATTTAAATATTTTGGGCATCGAGTTAAACCAGAAATTGACTTGGTCAAATCACATTTTTGGTATAGCTAAAGATGCAGCTAAGTGTTTGGGTTTTTTGTATCGCTGGAAAACTTACTTCTCTCCATTAGATCTCCTCAATATCTATAAAACATATATTAGACCAAAAATGGAGTATAATGCACATATCTGGGCTGGTGCTCCCCAATCAGCGCTGGGATATCTTGATAAAGTGCAAAACAGAGCTATTCGTCTTATAAATGATCCCAGTGTTACCTCAACGCTCACTCCACTTAGCCATCGGCGTACAGTCTGGTCACTTACCCTGTTTTATAGATACCTAGTGGGGACGAACACCTGTTCTAAGGAAATAAAACAATTAATGCCTCCACTCAAAGTTTTCCAACGTGAAACAAGGAGTGCAACAGATGCTCATCCCTACTGCGTCGAATTGTTAAGATGGCGAAACACGGCCTATGGAAATTCGTTTGTTATGCGCATGTCGAGATTATGGAATCACATTCCGTCCAATGTGTTTCCTAAAGTTGGTAATTCGTATATGTACGACTTAAATAAATTTAAGAAGAATATTAACATCTTTCTCCTAAATATCCCTCCAAATTTTCCCCATCCACCATAATCCCAAATTCCCAAATATCCTCCGACAATCCCAAAATCCTTTCATATCCCATCCCTGTAACCAAACTGTACATTTGTATCACAGGTTCCTTCCTAAAGTTTGGTTCAAAAAGGGTGTGGTTTTGGTGCGTTAAAATCGCACACTACCCAACGAAATACCGCAAAATTTCAATGGGTGGCTTTCGAGCGTTCCATTCCCTCGTAAAAAAAAAAAAAAAAAAAAAAAATATAATACAACGAACAATAGCACAAACAACAAAATAACAATAGATGAATTAAAAGCGGCTCTAAACCATAAAAAAGGCACATCACCAGGACTAGATGGAATTACTTACAACATGATCAAGAAAGCAGGGAAATGTTTCACGATGAGACTTCTAAGCTTGTACAATAAAATCATCAGTTCTGGTCAAATTCCACAAGCGTGGAAAATGGCAGAGCTTATACCATTAAAGAAACCAGAAAAAGATCACTCGGAATTTAATGGATACAGGTTTATCTCACTGCTCCCAGTACTCTCAAAAGTACTGGAGAGAATAGTGGCTAAACGAATATGTTGGGTCGCTGAAAACAATCTTGGTGAGCAAATACATGGATTCAGAAGATTGAGAAGTACAATAACAGCCCTGCAAGAAATAGATCATAGTATAGGAACAAACTTAAGAAAAAAAAAACACATAGATCTAGTGTCCCTAGACCTGGAAAAAGCGTTTGATAAAATTAACAGTCGAACAATAATCAACCAATTAAAACTCTGGCAAACAGGACATAAAATCGTCAACTACGTTCAAAACTACTTACGCAATAGAAAATATATGATAAGTGTAGAAGGTGTACACTCAGACACAAACAGTCTCGATATAGGGATTCCACAAGGATCTCCATTATCAACGCAGTTCTTCAATATATATATCAATGGACTAAATGAGATGCTTGCGAAAATAGTCAACCTAGAACATAAAATTTATGCAGACAACATCATGTTATTAGCAAAAGGATCCCAAAACCAAAGAAACAAAACCATCTCCAGAGCCATGAAAACCATTAATAGCTGGCTAAAAAGATCAGGAGGAAGATTAGCAGAAAATAAAACTGAAGCAGTGCACTTCTGCAAAAAACAAAAATGTAAATCTGAACATATAAAAAGACCGGGAAAAAACGTAAGGTACCAAGAAAATATAAAGCTACTAGGAATCACGATAGGAAAAAAACTTAAGTATAACGACCACATCAAAAATATCATAAAAGCGGTAAATAAAAACAACAGTCTCATAAAAATGATATGCTCTAAAAGTTGTGGCCCACCTATAGAAATAGCAAACCAAATTGCAAAATCAATCCAAATAGGTAAAATAGATTATGGAATCTCGATATATGGTTTCGCGGCAAAAACAGCCAAAAATAAAATACAAGCTGCTCTGAATAGAGTAGCAAAGATAGCTCTTGGAGCACTAAATAATACGAAATCCGAAGCTGTACAAGTTGAGGGTGGATGGCCATCTATAGACGAAAGACGGAACCTGCTTGCAACAAAGATAATTGTAAAAGGATATAACAATCCAAAACACCCACACCACACCCTGATACACGAAAAAATAAAAATGAACATCCAACAAAATACAAAATAACTAACGGCAATAGAACAAGCAGTGGAGACAACAAAAAAAACAGAAATAGAAATAAACTACCCCATAGAAAACACCCAAGATGAGCCATATTGGATAAACTACAAAAAAAACATAATAGATTACTCCGACAGCTACCCAAAAAACTCAACAACAAATGAAACATATCAACAGTTGCACAAAGAAATAGTCCAAAAACACAAAACATATAATCAAATATACACTGACGCCTCAAAATCAGAAAATGGTACAGGATACGCAATAATAATAAACAACAAGCTAAACACAATAGGAAAAACAAATTTCGATAGCCCGGTATGCTCAGCAGAAACCATAGCTGTAAGCAAAGCAATAGACATAGCAATAAAAAACAACAGCAAAAATATAATATATACTGATAGTTTATCTACAATCAAAGCAATAACAAATTCAAGCAACAACGAAAACAACTTTAGAAATATAAGAAACAAATTAATCAATTTTAAAGAGAAAATAAAAATAGCTTGGGTGCCAGGACATGTTGGTATTCAAGGAAATGAGCATGCGGATAGAGAAGCAAAAAACGCAACGTTGAGTCCAACAATATTCACTCACGACTCAAATACACAACAAGTGCTGAAAAAGATTGCGATCCTTTACCAAAACCATAAACAACAAATATGGCAGAACTCGACATGCTTTTTAAAACTACACAAACCAGAAATAAACAAAACAACGCTTATGAAAGGAATGGCAAGACTAACAGGGCTAAAAATTACACGAATAAGGTTAGGAAGGGTCAAAACACTAACAGAACATATATACAAAAAAGAAAACCCACCAATGTGCAACACTTGTAACATCAAACTCAGCATCAATCACATAGTATATGAATGCCCAAAATCAAAAGACATAGTCACCCCAGATGTACTTAAAGCGGACACACGAGACAAAATAAATAAAATCATAGAAGGATGCAAAAAACATGGAATATGGGAAGACATTTAAAAAATAAAAAACAAAAAAAATAAAATCATTAAACGAAATAAATATCATTAGAAATTAGAAATACAATCGATTATAAAAATAGGAAATTAGGATAAAGTTAAAAAATATATAGAATTTTTGT
The DNA here is from genome assembly GCA_963082915.1 of Dolichopus griseipennis. NCBI lineage: Eukaryota > Metazoa > Arthropoda > Insecta > Diptera > Dolichopodidae > Dolichopus > Dolichopus griseipennis. Next base: position 67,023,517 of record OY720442.1, read on the forward strand.
AATAAAAAGAACCACACCCGCAAGGACAGGTTCAAAATTTTTTTATAACATTTATGATATAAAAAAATAAATTATAATAATAATAATAATTTATGCTTATGGTCGTGGGGACATAAATATTTTAGCATTTAACAACAAAACATGGGTAGAAAAATATTTATCAGATGCTCTTTTCGTACCTGAAATAAAAATGAATTTGTTTTCATCAAACTGTGCCTTAGATAAAGGAATGATTTTGCTTTCAAATAATAATAAATGTGAACTAATTAAAAATAAAGAAATTGTTGCAGTAGGTGTGCGTGATCCAAAATTGTTTAAAATGTTATTTAAAATAAACAATGTTAACGATGATGTAGTAGCAAATGTGTCTTTAAAAACTAAACAAATCATATTATTGGAAATATGGCATGAACGTTTAAGTCATCAAAACATTTCATATATAAGAAAGTTTTTAAATGATAAAAACATAAAGTTTTCTGATTCAGAAAATTTTTTTTGTGAAGCTTGTGTTATGGGTAAACATCATAGAATGTCATTTGGACCTAATGCAAACAGGGAAACCAAGCAAGGTGAACTTATACACACTGATGTTTGCGGAACCGCGCTTGAAAAATCCTATGGTGGAGCAAGGTATTTTGTTTTATTTAAGGATGATTTTTCACATTTTAGGATGGTTTATTTTATCAAAGAAAAAACTCAAGTTGCAAATTTAATTGAACGTTTTTTAAACCAAGTTAAAATAGATACGGACAATAATGTCAAAATTTTAAGATCAGATAATGGATCTGAATACGTTAATGGACATGTAACTCGGATTCTAGAAAAATATGGTGTTCGACATCACACTACAGTGCCGTATTGCCCTGAACAAAATGGTAGAGCTGAACGCGAAATGACAACACTTATGGAGACAGCCAGAACTATGATACACGCAAAGAATCTTGGTTTAAAACTCTGGGCAGAAGCAGTTAAAACAGCTTACGTATACGTTTTAAATCGTACAGGCCCAAGTTCAGTGGAGGAAAAACACCATTTGAACTATGGTATAACAAACAGCATGCTCTTGAAAACTTTAAAATATTTGGATGTGAAGTTTATATTCATATTCCAAAAGAAAAAGTGATGAAAAACAAGTAAAGAAACAGTCAGTCGGTGCAACCGACTTAGAAATACCCTACACCTATTTGGTTCAAATTTAATGACATATCCATAAGTCATTTTAGTGCCATAAAAGCTGTTACTAATTTGATTGTAAGACATAGCTAACCAAATTAACTTTATAATACTAAAAACATTTTCTAATTACTTTATCTATTCAAAAATATTACAAATTCTTAGTTATTTATTTATTTAAAAATATTAAAAAACAAAAAAGCTTATTATAAATGAAAATATATTTATTCCAATTCAATTACAAAATGAAAAAATTCTAGTTATTAAATTTTGTGATAAAAAGCTAATCAAAGCATAATATATTTAATAACCCAAATTTTTCAAAATTGCAATTATTTTAAATGGCTAGTTAATATACCTAATAGAAAAGCTTATACGCAAAATATGCAATAAATGTATTTCTAAAATACAATTACAAATTTACACCTTTTCATATAATTCATTTAAATATAAAAATAAATTTTACATAAATGCAGCAAGTACCTTTGAACATAGCTGAACCACTACAATTAAGTCTAAATTTCGGGGAAACATAGGAAATAGGAAATATATTCTTTGGCTTCGAAATTATACTCGTTCGGCCCGGATATATGTTTGTTAGCCCTTGAACTTTTCAAGGGTTCCAGAACCTGAAATTATGGTACGATTTCGCCCATATGCAGTCCCCGTCATACTTTCAATACTAGTTAACCCTTGTACACAATTGGAACGTTCTACCTTAATTTTAAGTTACTAGTTTTATTAATTTCGATGATAAACTTTTACACATTGGGGAGTCTAAGAAAGGAACAAAATTAGAGGGACACGCAGGAAATAGTAAAGAACACCCAAGTGCCAAATTTGAAGCTTCTACATTTGTTTCAAGTTACTATCTTTATTAATTTCGCAAATATGCTTTAAGGTCCTTGGAACTGAGTGGCTGGTCCACACCCACTACTCCAATTGGGCTCAAATTTCAAGGACACTAAGGAAATCGAAAGCGACACCCTGAAACCAAATTTGGAGGTTCTATCTTCATTGGTTTCGGAATTATGCTAGTTTGGCCTAAATTCGATCAAAAAGTTCGAAGTTCCGAACCCATTGTCCAATCCTCCCCGTACGCAATCGCCGCCTTAGTTTCATTACCAATAACCTACAGCACAAATTTCATGAAGATAGCATCATTAGTTGTTGAGTTATCGTGATTATTTATGTATGTTCGTTAGCCCTGAAACCGATTAAAAGGTCCAGAATCCGAACCCTTGGGCTGATTTCGCCCTTATGCAACCCACGCTTAACTTTAAGCACGAGTTAACGCTTGTACACAATTTGAACGTTCTATCTTAATGTTAAGTTACCATTTTTAATAATTTCGATTATAAGCTTTTAAAACATAAGAGGGTCTAAGAGGGATACTGAACCACCACTCCAATTGATCCCAAATTAGGGGGACACGCAAGGGATAGTAAAGAACACCCTTGCGCCAAATTTGAAGCTTCTACATTTTTTTAAGTTGTTATCTTTATTAATTTTAAAGATATGCTTTAAGGTCTTCGGAAATGTATGGCTGGTCCCCGACCCACTACTCCAATGGGGCCCAAATTTCAAAGACATTAAGGAAATAGGAAGGGACACCCTGATACAAAATTTGGAGGTTCTATCTTCATTGGTTTCGGAATTATGCTCGTTTGGCCTAAATTCGATCAAAAAGTTCTAGGTTCCGAACCCATGGTCCAATCCGGAACTTACGCAATCCCCAAAGTAGGTTCATTATTAGTAACCTACAGCACAAATTTTATGAAGATAGCGTCATTAGTTGTTGAGTTATCGTGATGTTTTATATATGATCGTTAGCCCTTCGATCGATTAAAAGGTCCAGAATCCGAACCAATGGGCCGATTTCGCCCATTTGCAATCCCCGTACTTTCAGTCCTAGTAACCTCCAGTTAAAATTTCATCAAGATAGCTCCATTATTTTTTGAGTTATCGTGCCTACGGACGGACGGACGGACGGACATGGCTATATCGACTCAGGAAGTCACGCTGATCACAAATATATATACTTTCCATATCTAGCTAGCTTCCTTTAGGTGGTTACAAACACCATACCAAAGTTAATATACCCTTTTACCTATTCTATAGGTGTAGGGTATAAAAACCAAGGGTTTTAAAAAAAGCTGAATACTGAGCAGCCAAAATACTGAGTTTGGCTGCTTACTTTTAAAATTTACTGCTAACAGTAAATTTTTTATTTTAAAGTTCTCATAGCCCTTCAATGGGGAAGGTTGCCAAATTTCTCAAGGACCTAACTTCATCTAACCCCTCCCCCCCCCCCCTCCTCCTCTCTATTTCTGCAGGTTCTAAGAATTAAATTGTGAAAAATGGGTAAAACTGAGAGACCCTTTCTTCAATTTAAGGAATCGCTTTTATTTATTTATTTATTTTATTTAGTTAAAAAATAACTACTTTATAATTAATTAAACAATTTCAAAATTCATTCAATTCATATTACATAAACTTATTTTTAACATATTCAACAATTTTTTTTTTAAATATATTTGTATTTATTTCATTACTTAATTCTATAGGCAATTCATTAAAAAGCTTTAAACCATTATACATAAGCATATTTTTAGTTTTTTCATTTCTAAATAAATTTAATCTAAAACAATTTACATTTCTTAAACTATAATTATGAATATCTGATACATAAACCAAACGTTCGCCTAAATAATTTGGATATTTACCTATTTTCATCTTATGAATTATTACTAACACATTCATTAAAATTCTTTGATTGACGCTTAGCCATTTTAAAGTATTTAACATAAAATCTCTTGATGTAAATCTATTTGCTTTGAGAATTATTCTCATAGCCCTATTCTGTAGCCTTTGCAGTCTAATTTTATTAGTATTACTCATCATAAATAAAATTGTTGAGCAATATTCAAAATGTGATTTAATAATTGTATTATAAATTGTTATAGCACTTGTAAAACTTAAACTTTTTCTTATTTTTGAAAAAAAATATATCTTTTTTGAAATTTTACTACAAATGTAATCAATGTGTTTTTTAAAATCTAGCTTATTATCAAATACAACACCCAAATATTTTATTTCATCTATTTTTTCAATTATTTCATTATCTATTTTAATATTGTCAATTGAATTTCCATTGATAAACATACATTTGGTTTTTTCAATATTTAAACTAAGTTTATTCATTCTAAACCACATACTTAAACTACCTAAATCATTATTAATGTTTTGTACACCTTCTTCCACGGTATCTGCAACAGAATATAGCAAAGCATCATCTGCGAATAAAACAATATTTGATGATACCACGCGTTCTATATCATTAACATATATTAAAAATAGTAGCACACCAAGGATAGAACCTTGCGGCACACCTATCAAAACATCAACAGCATCTGATAAAGTATCATTAAATTTAGTTCTTTGCTTCCTGTTAGATAGATAAGAACGAAACCACTCCAATTCTACTTCCCTTATACCATAGCTTTCCAATTTTACTAATAACAAATTTCTGTCAACCGTTTCGAATGCTCTTCTCAAGTCCAAGAATACAGCCACTATGACCTTGTTATCATGCACCGATATTTTCCAATTTGTAATTATCAAATTTAACAGAGATTCACAACTATGATCTTTTCTGAATCCTGATTGATGTTTAGCTATGAAGTTATATGTTTCCATATAATTCAGCAACTGTCCATAGACTATTTTCTCAAGAATTTTTGCCTCCAATGTAATTGTATTAATTGGTCTAAATTCTGTGGCCTTGTTAGTACCTTTCTTTTTTTCAATGGGTATCACTACTGCTTCTTTCCATATCTCAGGAAACAGTCCACTCTGCAATGAGCTGTTTGCAATTGACACAAAGTTGTTACCAATAAAATCTAGGTTATCCAGTATAATTTGTTTATTTACGAAGTAAAAGTCTTTTTTATTATTCATTTTATTTAAGATATTTTTAAGTTGATTTATATTTATAGATTTAAATTTAAATGTATTAATGTTATTATTTTCAATTAAATTTATAAATTGTACTGATTTTATGTTATTATTTATTTCATTTATACTTTTAACAAAAAAATTATTAAATTTATTAGCAATCTTTTTAGGTTCAATTATTTTTTCATTATTAAAAATTACTTCATTAATGACTTGTGGGTTTTTTTTAAGAACATACTGTTTTATATTTTTCCACATTATAGTTTGATCACTAGTTTGAATTCTATTACTGATATAAGTATTTTTTGTTTTAGTTAATTCACTTTTATATAAATTTCTAATATGCTTATAATTAAGCCAATCACCATTATTATTAGTCAATTTTGCTTTAGTGTACAAATTAATTTTTTGAGTTTTTAATAACCTTAGTTCATTTGTATACCAATTAATTTGGTTTTGTTTAATATCTTTTTCTACCACAAAGTCTTTCACTGTATTATGTAAATTATTACTAAAAATATTTGCTTTACTATTACAATCTAAAAAATAAGTTGTTGCAATATCATTAAAAATTATTCTATTTCTAAATAAGGTTTTGTTATATTTCAAAAATTTAATTTTTTTCTTTGGTATTTTTATATTATTATCGTCTTTTATTATTATTTTCACTGTTTCATGATCAGAGATTTTAAGCTTTTTATCTATTTGTACTTCAATATTATTAATTTTATTTGTCAAAACCCAATCAATTAAAGATTTACTGTTTTTTGATATTCTTGTGTATTCACTAACTACTTGCTTGAACACATTATCAACTAATATTTGGCTAGCTTTAATTTTAATACTATTTTCCGCTTTCCAATCCACATTAAAATCCCCCATTATTAAAACATTATCCTTTTCAAAAAGCTCATCCATTAGATTATTCAGGTGAAGAAAAAAGTCTGCTTCTATATTCAGGTATTTCGGTGCTCTATATAATCCACAGAGATAAAATATTCTATTATCATGATATGCTTTCAAGACTAATACCCATAATTCATTATTAATAGTAATTCTTTTAATAACCTCAAGGTTCCAATAATCTCGTATATAAAATACTACACCCCCAGTGTGTCTTGAATTACTATCGGTTCTTATTAATCTGTATCCATCGATTTGTAATAGAGAATCCTCATCATCGTCAATTAAATGTGTTTCTGTTAAACACACAAACTCACACTTATTATTAGCTATCAACACTTCCAGTTGATCAAAGTTATTTCTTAGCCCTTGGATATTTAACGATAAACACACAAATTCATTTAATTGCTAGTAACAAATTCTATCCGATTCTTGCTTCATTTTTCTTTGATACACCTTGCAGTCGGAACTCAGAGATAAATGGAAAGTATTGCAATCATCATCACTTAAATTTAATTTTGTTTTTAATTTTAAACAATTAATGCATTGAATTTCATTCACATTTTTAACACAATCTAATTTGTTATGGCCTCCTTCACCACACTTATGGCAACGCTGCTCTTCCTCTTTACATTTTTTACTTGTATGGTTAAAACCGAGACACTTATAGCACCTTAGAACACTTTTTTTTTCATATACTGGACATATATTCCATCCCACTCTTATTTTTCTTAAATTTATAATTTTTTTAAAAGACTCTCCATCAACTTCTAAAATAGTGTTAAACACTTCCTTATTATTAAATGATGGATATGTTTTCAAACATTTAATAGTTAAGCACTCTATATTATTTTGATTCTTAATTGCATTAATAATTTTTTCATCGCTTAACTTTTCACCCATCCCACTTATTAAAATTTTCGGATTATGTAACACTGGTACTAACACATCATAATTATCACTCATTCTTGCTTGTATTTCACTCTCAATTTTTTGTACAGATTCTCTATTTGAGCAGCATATTGAAACTGAACCGTTATTTCTCTCATATACTCTATTAATTTCTACCGATAAATTACATACATCGATATTTTTTTCTAAATCAGATTTAGTTTGTTTACTTTCTTGTTCACTTTGTTTTGGTTTAATAATTACCGGGAATTTTAATTTTTCAGCATAGGTCATTTTTTTAGTATGCGATTTTGTTTCACCATTTTCTTTAAGTTCTTTTACCATATTTGAAATTTTTTTAATTTCGTTATTACAATTAATTTTTTCTTCAGAATTTGTTTCATTTTTTTCTTTAAGTTCTTTCACCATACTTGAAATTTTTTTCATTTCACTATTACAATAATTTTTAATTTCGGTAACATTCTTTTCACTCGCACTTTGTGTATTTATCATACAATTTAGCCGTTGTACATATCTTAATTCTATTGCCTCTAATAATTTTTTAATTTCAAATTCATTCTTTTGTAAAGAAATTTCAAACTCATTTTTATATTCTTTAAGTTGAAAATTATTTTTTTTAACCCTATCTTGAATATCCTTAAGCACTAGATCAACGTTTTGTATATAAACAAAGCAATCATCACAAATAAATTTAATCATTGTATTAGTATCAATTAAATTGCTTGCACTCTGATCTAAACCACTACATTTGACTCCTGAGTGAAAAATTTTGCCACATACACCCATGCATCTTCTACCAGATTCTCCTCTAATTGTATTCTTACACTTATTGCACTCTTCTGGCATTATGCAGTATATGCTATACACACCATTAATTAAAAAAGTTATTTTTCACAATTATCTTCTGTTAATATATTTTAATTTATTTTTTAAAGTTTATTATTTTCACTCAAGAGAAAAAAAAAATTTTGAGTACTTAATGTCAAATAAATTATAAAAAGAAAAAATTTGCATTTGCATTTTTGCAATAAAATGTTTTTTATAATGCAGTTTTATAATTTATTCAGTTTGATTGACCAAATTTTTAATTTAAAAAATTGTTCTTTATAGTTCTTTATCACTTAAAAAAATAGAATTCCACCATTATCTTCTGTTTATATATTTTTAATTATTTTTTAAAGTTTTAACTAAAAATTTCTCATCCACCCACGATATTTTAACTCACTCTAATTCAAATTTAAAATTTAAAAAAAACCTCACTCTAATTCAAATTTTTAATATTTTAACTCACTCTAATTCAAATTTTAAATTTAAAAAAAACCTTTAACATATGTTAAAATATAATGTTGGACCTTTAAATTTTGATTATTAATAAAAAAAAAATTGGAAAGGTATTCAAGTTATAGGTGTTTAAAAATAGCAAAATTTAAATTTTCGAGCCCTTATAGCTCCAAAAAAAATTTTTATCTAATCTGATCTAATATTCTTTGAGGATCTAACTCTCCCAAAATTTCAAGACCCTATCTTAACCTGTTTAAGAGATATGTGGGACCAAAAATTTTGCAAAAATTGAGTTTTATATAAGGCTAAATTTTAGTACCGTATGGCAACCCTATACATTTTATCGGCGAATTTTTGTAAAGTTTATAAAAGCAGCTCTCTTATACCGTTTTTCGATTGAAAATAAACCTAACAGAACTCTTGTTATATCAATGTAAATATAGGGCTTTTTTGGAATTTGCAGGGGCTGTAGCTTTGTTACCTTTCAAAATTAAGAAAAACCTTTGACACATGTTGAAATATATTTATAGAGCTTTGATTTTTGTATATCACTAAAAAAAATTTGGACAAGTATTCAAGTTACAAGTGTTTAAAAATTGCAAAATTTCAATTTTCGAGCCCTTATAGCTCCAAAACAGGGGGCTTGACAAAACAATTTTGTTAACCGACGACTACTAATTTCTGAATATCTGACTTCTCCCATAAATTTCAAGAACCTAGCTTGAACCGTTCAAAAGATAAGTTTGGGCAAAAATTTTGCAAAAATTGAGTTTTGCGTAATGTTAAATTTTAGTACCGTATAGCTACCCTAAACATTTTCCTTTTAAAAATTGATAAAGCTTATAAAACCAGCTATCGTTTGCCGTTTTTAGATTCAAAATACACTTAACACAACTCTTGTTATAACAATTTAAATATAGGGCTTTTTCCAAGTTGAGGAGGCTGTAGCCCCGTAACAGGTGGGGTAATAACTACTTATGGTTAAAATTTTTTTACTCTATTTCAAACGGTGTAAAAGGTTTTGTAAACATACGGCCGGACAGACGGACGGACAGAGTGAAGCTATATAGGTACATTTTTACAAAATTTTTTGAAAATGTGCTAAAAAAGGCGCAAGTTGCATAAAAAAGCACGGAATTTTTGTTGGATATGGTTATCGCGTTTGGATACCGGAAACAAGAAAGGTGGTGTTATCACATGATGTCATTTTCAAGGAAATAAACGACTTTAACAGTTCTAGTGTAGTTGAAATTCAAGAAAACACTTCAACAAATGAAAATGATCAAACAAATTCAAGTTCAATTTTTGATATGCATAACGAATCATTAAAATCAAATAAAAATTCTACTGAGAATACAAAAAATGATAATATTATAATACAAAATAAAAATAAAATACATTGTGTTGAGATAAATAAAACTAATAATGATAATTTAATTGAAGGTGTTAATTGTGAAAATTCAACTGAAAAAGATAATAGCGAAAACTCAATGAATGAAAGCTCGGAACAATATGAAAAAGAAGGTGATACACATCTAGTGGAAGATTTTTGTGATGATGATATCAAAATGGCTGATCCAAATGATCATATAATAGATGCAGAAATGGTGGAACTAGATAATTCTGTAACGTTCGTGGTTGTAAGGGGGTTCACACAAGAATTCGGGATAGATTACAGTGAAACCTTTAGCCCCGTAGTAAAATTCACATCAATTCGAACAATTTTAGCAATTGCAGCTAATCAAAAATATAAAATTATTCAGTTTGATGTAAAAACCGCTTTTTTATATGGTGAACCAGACGAAGATATTTTTATGAAGCAACCAGTAGGATATGATGATGGAACTGATAAAGTTTGTCACAAAAGTCTTTATGGTTTAAAGCAAGCTTCAAGATGTTGGAATAAAAGATTTACCAAATTTTTAAAAAGATTTAATTTAAAAGCAACAACAGCAGATCTGTATGTTTTTACCGGTGTTCAAAACGGTAATACTATTTTGTTGGCAATATATATTGATGATGGACTTGTAGCAGCAACCAAAGGTTCCGATAATAATTTATTAATAGAGAATTTGCAAAATGAATTTGAAATAAAAGTTTCTGTTGCAAATTATTTCCTTGGATTAAAAATATCATACATGAACGATGGTTCAATTCATGTACATTAAAACTGTTATACAAATAAAATCTTAAGAAGATTTAATACGTCTGATGCGACATCTGCTGATTCATCATTGACACTTTACAATAAGTCATCAAAAAGAGGAAATTATCCATTTCGGGAAGCTGTTGGCTGCCTTATGTTTGTGGCAGTAGAAACCAGAGCTGACATTGCTTTCGCTCGCTCAGAGCTGACATAGTAGCTCATGATTGACAGTATCAAACGCCTTTTTGAGATCTATGAAGACGGTACAAGCATAGTTTTCAGTATCAAGAGTATCATATACTGACCGCATTACTTTTGTAGCAGCTGAATCAGTACCACAGCCTTCCTGGAAACCAGACTGATTTTGATCCAGTATCTTAAATTTACTATATAATTCATAATTCTTTTATTGATAATTTTTTCAAAAATTTTAACAAAAACACTTAACATTTGGCACTACCTTTATAAATTGGTACAATTATAGATTTTTTCAACACATCTGGAAAATAACCCTCGCTGAAGTAGCAGTTAATTAGCTTAACAAGAATCGGACTAAGAACATGCTTTAATTCCTTAATATCACGGGATGATATACGATCATGCCCCGTAGAGGACACATTTTTAAGATCATTAATAACATTTACGACTTCAGCAACACTAACAGGATACAAAAACATAGTTTGATTTGCACAAGGGTTACATAAGGTTAGGCAGCTGTCATAATTAATTTTGGCTTCAAGAGCAGGTCCAATATTGTTGAAGTAGTTATTAAAGATGTCAGCAATTAATTTGTTATCCGTTACCGCTGTATCGTTATGCACAATTGACTGTATATTATTATTATTATTTCGCTCTTTGGTGGTCGTGTTTTTGATAGTTGCATTTAGTATCGACCATAGTTTCCTGCTATCATTACCTGCTTTAGAGTCTATATTAGTATCTCCCGCAAAAATTAAATTATTATAACTACAGAAAATTTCCTCTAAGTAGTCAATATAGTCTTTATTAAAGGTTCATATTTATATTTAGACAGGTTTAAGGTATACATATTAGAGACGAAAATAAATAATTTGTTATGGTTAAATAGTTAAAAGAAAACACAACAAAAAAGGCGTTCATTCATAATTATTACCTATGCAACATTAATATAAAATTGCTTATGTTACATCTACTCATATGTTTACATCTACATGTATAAGAAGGATAATAAATTATATGTGAAATAAAGCCCTAGTATCTGAAAATAAAACAATAAAATTTTTAACACATTTCTATTTAAATATTTTTATTAAATTCTTTGGTTGAAGTAATAGTCGTACATGGCAAAATAATAAGCAAAATATGTCTTAAAGAAGTACAAAACAAATTTTTAAAGGTATAGAAGAAATGCATAAGAAAAAAACTTGTCTTTGGACTGTATAAAATTCTGAAAAGAACAAAGGAAGTGCATAAGAACACTTCATTGCTTTTTAATTGTGATTTAATTTTAATAAACTAGATTGTTAAAGTGCAAATGTTTAAGGGTACAGAAGAAGTGACTAAGAAAAAACTTGTTTATACTACATAAAAACTTTTAAAGATACAAAGTAATTGTACTAAAAATTCCTGTTTGAATTGGTCATCTAATTTTAATGTATCTTTAAAATTAAAATAAGAAACGAAAACTCATTATGTTTTCTGCTTATGCAAAAATAAAAAGAACTTGAAGAAAATAATTGTTTGATTGCACATTTTTGTTCCACTTTATACGCTGTAAAGAATGAAAAATAACAAGTAAAAAAACAGTCAGTCGGTGCAACCGACATAGAAATACCCTATTGGTTCAAATTTAATGGGAAGTCCATAAGTCATTTTGCAACCATAAAAGCTTTTATTAGTTTTATCTTAAGACATGGCTAACCAAATTTACTTTATAATACTAAAAACATTTTCTAATTATTTTATCAATTATTCAAAAATATTAACAATTTTTAATAATTTATCTATTTAAAAATATTAAACAACAAATAAGCTTGAGATAAATGGATTCGTAAAATGCAATTATAAAATTACATAATTAATACTTTTTATCAAATTCAATAAAATTTTACACACATGCAGCAATTACTTCTCTTCAGGATTTTTAGCTGTAGCGCTTTTACTGTTGAATGATTTAGTACGCTTGATTAATTATTTCTATTCTAAATAATTTTTAAATTTATTCTCTTAATTTACTAATGTTATGTTTTATATATTTAACCTCAAAGTTATTCGAAAGAAATATTAATTTGTAATAATATAAATATAAAAGTTTATATAATTTCATGGTTTTTAATGTTAGTTAAAACCATTAATGCTTTCATTAGCTTTGTATCACAAAATTTAATAATCAAAATATGCAATAAATATATTTCTAAAATACAGTGACAAATTTAGAACTTTTCATATAATTAACTTAAATATAAAAATAAATTTTAAACTTAAGTATCGTACACAATTTCTTAATTATATATGGTAATAATAACCTATGGTAATAATTCAATAAAATATAGATATGATATAATAAAAATTAAAAACAAAAAAAAAATTTCGTCTTTATTAAAAAAATATTTTGTTTGTAATTTATAAAATATAATACATAATATGTTTTATAGTGAAACTCTTTGCCTTTTAAAAATATAAAAGTGTTAAATAAGAACGGAAATAGGAAATAGTATATCAAATTTGATTTTTTTATCTTTAAATATTCCGAATATATTATGCTTTACGGTCTTGGGAGTAGTGGGAGTGGTACGCAAACTGCTATTCTAATACATCCAAAATTTCACGTACACAAAACAAATAAGAATAAACACCTGTGTCCCAAATAATAGGGTCTATCTATCTTTGGTTTCGAAATTATACTAGTTTGACCTCAATTTGATCAAAAGCTTCTAGAATCCGAACTCGACCAGAACCAATTGCCATAGTACTTTCATTACTAGAAACCTAGAATTATCGAAATAGCGTACTTAGTTTCTGAGTTATGATGTTTTTAAATATATGTTTGTTAGCACTTGAAATTTTCAAATGTTCCAGAACCCAAAACCATGGTACGATTTCGCCCAGATGCAGTCCCCGTCATACTTTTAATACAAGTTAACCCTTGTACACAATTGGAACGTTCTATTTTAATTTTAAGTTACTATTTTTATTAATTTCGATGATAAGTTTTTTAAACCTTGGAGGGTCTAAGAGGGGTACTGAACCACCACTCTGATTGATGCAAAATTAGGGGAACGCGCAGTAAAAAGAAAAGAGCACCCATGTATCAAATTTGAAGCTTTTAAATTTGTTTGAAGTTACTATCTTTATTAATTTCGAAAATATGCTTTAAGGTCTTCGGAACTGTGTGGCTGATCTACTACTCCAATTGGTCCCAAATTTCAAGGGCACTAAGGAAATAGAAAGAAACACAGTGATACCAAATTTGGAGGTTCTATCTTCATTGGTTTCGGAATTATGCTCGTTTGGCCTAAATTCGATCAAAAAGTTCTAAGTTCCGAACCCGTTGTACATTACCCACAGTACGCAATCACCGTCGTAGTTTCATTACCAGTACCCTACAACACAAATTTTATGACGATAGCGTCATTAGTTGTTGAGTTATTGTAATTGTTTATATATGTTCGTTAGCCCTTAGACCGATTGAAAGGTCCAGAATCCGAACCCTTGGTGGTTTCGCCCATATGCAGACCGCGCTGTACTTTCAGTCCTAGTAACCTACAGTTAAAATTTCATCAAGATAGCTCCATTATTTTTTGAGTTATCGTGCTTACGGACTGACGGACGGACGGACATGGCTATATTGACTCAGGAGGTCACGCTGATGACAAATATATATATACTTTTCCATATCTAGCTCGCTTCCTTTAGGTGGTTACAAACACCATACCAAAGTTAATATACCCCTTCACCTATTCTATTGGTGTAGGGTATCAAAACAGGTTAATTCCTTTTGGTATTTATAGTAAACGTAAAATAAACGAGGAAGATTATAGTTGCCCTTGTCAACTTTTAGATAACTGCGCATACCCACTATGGTGTATAAAATAAACCGTAATTTACTTCCCTTATACATTTAACTCATTATCCCATAAAATTTTTAATGTATTGTCCCATAATTTTAACTAAAAAAAAAAAAAAAACAACAACAAAAACAACTACAAAAAAAAAAAAAAAAAAAAAAAAATTGGCCTACCCTAAAAGTCCGGTGGTCCGAGTGATGTCCAACTTTGCGGAGTAACTTGTCCTATCACTTTACCTGTCCAATTTTAATTTTAGCCTCGTAGCTTCATTAGATTCACAGTTATTGAATCGAAAACTTTGTATGGCAGCCCCCGAAAATGGGGCCGTAATATTTTGAAACTTCATATAAGTGCTCGATTCATTATATATCTAACCGCGTGTAATTTTCATCCTCGTAGTATAATTAGTTTTGAAGAAATTCATATTGGTGTAAATAAGTTGTATGGCAGCCCCCGAAAATGGGGCCCTAACATTTTGAAATTCCATATAAGTGCTCGATTCATTATATAACTAACCGTGTGTAATTTTCATCCTCGTAGTATAATTAGTTTTGAAGAAATTCATATTGGTGCAAAAAAGTTGTATGGCAGCTCCTCGAAGCCTTGGTCCGATTTTAACCAAAAACAATAGGGAACCTAGAAATTGTCTAAAAATGACTTTGTGTGAATTTCAAAACTCTAGCCCTTTTAAATTTTGAGTTATCGTGCTGACACACGGACGGACGGACGGACGGACGGACGGACAGACACACATAGCTAGATCGACTAATTTTTCGATTCTGAGCCGATACGTACCCTTGACACTATATCTAGCTCGTCTAGATCGATGCGTTATAAACGGAGGAGCAATTTGAATATACCGGATATCATATATGTATGCACGAGTATAAACAGATAATATTGTGTTTTTAAAATGTTTTGGGGCTACCATACAACTTCTTTGCACCAATATGAATTTCTTCAAAACTAATTATACTACTCGGATGAAAATTACACACGGTTAGTTATATAGTGAATTGAGCACTTATATGAATTTTCATAATGTTAAGGCCCAATTTTCAGGGGGCTGCCATACAACTTCTTTGCACCAATATGAATTTCTTCAAAACTAATTATACTACGAGGATGAAAATTACACACGGTTAGTTATATAATGAATCGAGCACTTATATGGAATTTCAAAATGTTAGGGCCCCATTTTCGGGGGCTGCCATACAACTTATTTGCACCAATATGAATTTCTTCAAAACTAATTATACTACGAGGATGAAAATTACACACGGTTAGATATATAATGAATCGAGCACTTATATGAAGTTTCAAAATGTTACGGCCCCATTTTCGGGGGCTGCCATACCAAGTTTTCGATTCAATAACTGTGAATCTAATGAAGCTACGAGGTTTAAATTAAAATTGGGCAGGTAAAGTAATAGGACAAGTTACTTTGCAAAGTTGGACATCACTCGGACCACCGCACTTTTAGGGTGGGCCAATTTTTTTTGTTTTTTTTTGGTTTATTTTATACACCATAGTTGGTAAGCACGGGTTTTTTGTGTTTTTTGTGTTTTTTTTTTTTTTTTTAATTTTTTTTTTTTTTTTTTACCGTTTTGTTTTATACACCATAGTTGGTATGCACGGGTATCTAAAAGTTGACAGGGGCAACTATCATCTTCCTCGTTATTTAACTGAAGGTACAAGAATATCAGAGATTAAAATAACAAAAATAACAAAAAAAAAACTAACTAATGTATTTTTTTTTTCAATGTTTTTTTATTATTAAATTCTAACCTAAAGTAACATAAATATTATTGCTTGATGTAGTTCTTGCTGTTGTTCTTGGTTTTGAGGGCTCTTTCTTCTTTTTGCTGGTTGACGTACATCTTCCTTCCTTCATGTACATACCTACAAATTCTTGTGCCATATTGCAAGTTTTAAGTTTTAAATTTAAATGTAACTATTGTACAAAATTTTAATGTATTTATACTAATTTACAACGCACAGAAGAATAGAAGTTATAAATATTATGCATGTTTTTACCGAAACACCGTTTTACCGAAACTAATAAACTGCAAAGATAAAACCGGCGCCACCCTTGCAGAAGAAGAATCAATAGTCACTCGTTGGAGAGAATACTTTTCAGAGCTACTTAATACGCAGGAAGGGGATACAAGCAATATTGTAACACCAAGAAACATCAGTGAGCAAACTGAGCAACAACGTTACTTAATTGAAGCTCCATCGTTAGATGAAGTAAAAGACGCCATACAAAATCTTAAAAACTATAAAGCCCCCGGCGAAGATGGAATAACAGCCGAATTGATAAAAAAAATTGGTGAGGAAAACATTATAACGCTGCACCAGCTGATGGAACAAATATGGCAGGAGGAATGTATGCCAACAGGATGGCTTACGGGCTTAATAGTACCCATCCATAAAAAAGGTGACAAACTGAATTGTGAGAACTACCGCGGAATTACATTACTGAATGTATGCTACAAGGTGCTTTTAATTATTCTCTCGAAAAAATTAAAGGAAAAAGCTGAGCTAATATTGGATGAATATCAGTGTGGATTTAGACCAAACCGGTCAACAACTGATCAAGTGTTCCTACTAAAGCAAACTATAGATAAATGCTATGAATTCAACACAGATTTACACCTACTGTTTTTGGATTTTAAACAGGCGTTCGACTGCATTGAAAGAAGCAAAATTCCAAACTCTTTGCATAACTTGGGTATACCGACGAAACTAATAAATCTCACCATGATGACACTAAACAATACCATGGGTAAGGTCTTATTACAGCGAAATATATCCGAGTCTTTTAGAATTAAATCAGGAGTAAGACAGGGAGATACACTATCGACAACAATCTTCAACTTGATGCTACATCATGCGGTCAGAGATCTATATAGAGGAGGTCACATATTCTGCAGATCAGAATTGTTTTATGCGTATGCTGATGATATAGTAATAATATCAAAAAACAAGAACGATATGATGCGCATGTTCACATCCATAGAAGGAGCTGCAAAAGCTATTGGACTGCGAATAAACCAACCAAAAACACAATATCTGAAGGTATCAAGAAGAGAAAGCAGAAGACAACCCGAAAGCATTACCATCGGGGATTACCAATTTCAAGGTACTGCAAGTTTTAAGTATTTGGGTGTGATAATAAAAAATGACAACAGTATGCAAGATTGTATAACTGACAGATTAGTGGCTGCAAACAAATGCTACTACGCGCATCTCAAATTATTTAAATCTAGATTACTCACCAGAAAATCCAAGGTCAGTATATACAAAACAACCGTACGACCAGTACTTACTTACGGTTGTGAAGCTTGGACCCCTACGGTCACTGAAGAGAAAAGTTTGCGAGTATTTGAACGCAAAATATTAAGAAAAATCTACGGGCCTAGAATAACAGAGGACGGGGAATATTTTCAAAGGTCAAATGAAGAGCTGGACCGTATAATCGAGGGGAAAGATGTAGTCAGGTTCTACAAAGCGCAACGCATTCGGTGGGCTGGACATATAATGAGGATGGAAGAAACACGGCCCCAGAAACAAATACTTCAGTATCGCCCACTTATAAATCGACCACAGGGAAGACCTCGTCTGAGATGGCTGGACAGTGTAGAAAAGGATTTACTAACACTAAATGTACAAAACTGGAAGATAAAAGCAAGAGACAGAAATATCTGGAGACTAGTTGTGCAAGAGGCTCAAGCTCACCCCGAGCTGTAACGCCAGTTGATGATGATGATGATGCATGTTTTTAGTACTAGAATTTATTGAAATGACATAAAAAGCGAATACAGTGTTGCCAAGTACTAATTTAAATTCTTTTATTTTGTAAAAATTTATAGAATATAATTTTTTATTTTGCTCAGTTTAGATTTTAATTTTACTTAGAGGAAATATAATTGATTGAATAAAGTAAGCGATTATAAAGCGATTACATTGTTGTAGAATTTTTTATTTCTTTCGATTAATTTTTTATTTCTATTTTAAGAATAAATTTAAAACAAGAAAGAATAATTTTAATGTTACCGTGTCTGCTGGATCAAAAATGCAGTATATCACATTATAAAACATATAACTAGTGATATAAATTCTACAGATAAAATGCGATTGAATTTTTGTGGAGAAAGTTTTGAGGAACGTGGCCCTGCATTCATAAATTTCAAATCAGCGAGCGAACTAAAATTTCTGTATATTATATATAAAGGGATAATATGTACAATTCCGAAGGTACATTATTAACTCGTTTTTCCTTTTCTCTTTTTATTATTATGAATAATATTTTAATTTTCTATTTATAGGATTAAGTACAGACACTTTATGTATTATCACTACAAAGGTTAAATTACCAGCTGGATTAGATAGATCGAAATATATAAACTTTACTGATGAATGCCTACGATGAATCATCTGATGAATCATATGAACTACACTGATGAATCATCAATCATTCGCATAAAAAATAAAGACAACATATGCCTTCCGCGTGCACTAGTTGTTATAAAAGCTAAAGTTGAAAACTTTGCCGAATATAGAACATATTAAATAATACAGAAAAGCTTCAAACTTTATCGGCATTGTATCTAGTAAATAGTTCTGGAGTTTTAATTCCACCTGAAGGTTGTGGAATACAAGAGTTGCAGCAATTTCAAAGTTTTTTAAATAAACATAAAATTGTTGTGTAAAAATATGGAGAAGCAACGAGAAGAGAAGTAATTTTTAAAGGAAATAATGATTGGAAAAGCATCAACTTACTTTATCACGATAATCATTACAATGTTATTACTTCTCTAACAGCTTTCTTTTTCTAGCAATTATTGCGAAGATTATCATATTCCGTATTATGTCACAAATGAACACAGATGTTCAAAGAACTGTCCTTGTTGCCAAAAATCACTGCAGTGCCCTAAAAATAAAGAAAATATTTTATGCAAAGAATGCAACCACACATTTCGAGGTCAAACATGTTTAGACTATCACAAGATATCAACATCAACTAAATTAAGTGTGATGAAATACAAAAATGCGAGAGCTGTTTCAAAGTACAAAAATTCAAACGAAGTCATAAATGTAGGGGAAATTTATTGTAACATTTGTAACGAACGTGTCATGCAAGATCATCAATGCTTTATTCAAAAAATCAAAAACCTTTCAGAAAATTATAAAAACATAAGAGGATAATACATTGTCAAAACAAAACAACACACTCCAAATTTATGTATTTTACAACAAGGATGTGATAATTGTATTGATGAAGTAACTTTATATTATTGTAGAAAACGTGGATTAAGAGAAAGGTTCTTTGAAAAAAAAACTGTAATATCAAAATTCATGGATCATATAAAAAAATAAAGAACCCAATATAAAAAGATTATTGTGATTGGTCATAATGGACAAGCGTTTGATCATCAGTTTATTTTTAATTATATTCTTACTAAAACTGTTCTCAACACAAAATTTGTTATGAGAGGAGCAAAAATCATGCATGTTACTGAATAATATAAAATTCATGGACTCACTTAATTATTTTCCAATGGCACTTAGTTAGTTACCGCAAGCTTTTAATTTACTCAACAAATTAAAAAAAGGACACTTTCCTCATCTATTTAACAAACTGGAAAATCAAAACTATATTGGAACTTTACCATCAATGAAATATTATGCATCTGACGCAAAAAGGGAGGATGAAAGGAGTGAATTTTTACAGTGGTATGAACAAAACAAAAAATCTAATTTCAACATGCAGAAGGAATTGACAGAATATTGCATTAAAGATGTAAAAATTTTCACAGAAGCCTGTCTGACTTTTAGAAAAATGTTTTTACAAAAGTGAAATTTTGAACTATTTTTAGAAGCAACAATAATAATTTCAGCATGCAACTTAGCATGTAGAATACATTTTCTTATTCCAAACACAATAGGCATCATTCCGAAAAAGGGTTATAGATTAGTTGATAATCAATCAAAAATAGCTATGAAATGGCTTATTTGGGAAGAAGATTCACGTAAAATTAAAAAACAATGTGGAATTAACGGCAGAGAAACAATAATTGCTGGTATTAAAGTTGCCGGGAATTGCGAGGATACTAAAGAGGTATATGAATTTTATGGTTGGTATTACCACGGATAAAAATTTTAATAATGAAAGGGTTATTCCACCGATAACCTTCAACATGGTTAATCAAGTTTTAGTAGTTGATCTTCAATTTTTATTAAGAAGTTAAAGAAAATTTCATAAAATAACTAGCCATACTTGGAAAAGGAAGTTTAATTCCGACTGTGTAACAATTTAAACCACCATACCCTGCAGAAGAACTTAGTCAAGACGTCAGAAATACCAATCAGTATTGCGAAAAAAAATAAATGGACTTAAATGGGGTAACGGTTTAGTTGAAAATAAATAATGTTTTATTATACTATTTAAATCTAAAGAGTAAAATGTATAATAAAACATTATTTAGAACCTGCTGAAAAAATGTGTGTTAAAGGAGAACAAAAAAACTTTTCCTTCAAAAGAGCATTAACACTTGACAGTGTTCAAATAGATCTAAGCAGAGTTTTGCCACTATTAGAAAAGATTGATAAAAAGATTAATATATATGTATCTCTTAAAAGAAAAAATTCTAAACTAAAACTTTCATACATACAATATGAAAATAAATAAAACTAAAAAAGTTCACTTCAACACAAATATAGAAATTCAAGTCATGCATGTATGGGACTATGCTTACAGATCTGCTTGCAAAGGTCATTGAAAACAATACGCATGTGATAGAATTAGATTTCAAAGACAAAATGAAAATGTTGAATTAAATTTTTCTAGAATTTTATCATCTGATCATCGTAAAATTGTTAAAGCTTTTTCAGTTAAATAAATATTATTGAAACATATTAACTTATATGTTTTATTTGTATTTGTATGTTGATTAACAATAGGTACCAAAAGCAATTAACCAGTTTTGATTTTTTTTTTCATTCCTTACAGAAAAATGTGACTTTTTTCTTCTTTTTATTACTATAATATATACTGGGCAGAAAACAAGTTTTATATTTTAATGAACTTGCTATTTGTGACTTTAAATTTTTTTTTACTGGATTTTCTTTTTGAATGCTAATTTGCATAGGCACTCTTGTTATGATTTCCTATTACAATATAAACAACAAGAGTTGTTTAACTTACTTTTAAACCTGTCTGACCTAATTACCGGCACCACCAATGTCAAGTTCATCTATTTTTAACATAACTTGACCTACTTCCGGGGGACTTGGTCATTAATAAAAAATGTAGGTCAATATGTTAAATTATTGCTATCTCTTTTTGGCACAGAATTCCCATGACAGAATGTCAGTTTAACTACTTGTTATATTATTTGTTTTTTTGCGGGCTCTGTAGTGTTTATTTTAGTTTTGAATGCAAAATTGAATAATTGTGAATTGTCAGTATGCAATAATATCCTTTTGTTACCTAAATTCTATCCGTTTTGTTGAGTACTTTTACCGATTGCCAAATGCGCTTGTTAAATAAAAGTCCTGATATTAATTTATAACTAAATAAGTCTAAACTAATAAATTTCTCGTTTTGCAATAGCGCCTGATACTCATAAAATAGTTATAAAGAAAACGAAACGAAACAATTTCCATACAATATTAATACAATATATTTTTGGTAGTAAACTAAAACTATTTTTAAAGAATAAAAGATCTATAAGAACTAAACCGGTGTTGTAAAACAAAATAGACCCCAACACGCAATGGAAAATATGCTCAGAGACGAACAGAAGCTGTTTGGACCAATCTAACACCCGCCGAATAATTATTAAACAAGCACAAGAGTGGGGATCAATTCTTTGTCTAATATTTGTTGACTTTAATAAAGTCTTCGACTCCATTCAAGGAAATTTAATAAGGAGAGCTCTGGAAAATAGGAATGTTCCAAGGAAATTGTTCGTGGAACTTTCGGTATTACACAATGGGAATATCAATCTTAACTTATTAAACTAAGGGACGTGTTATGCGAAGAATTTTATTATATATTTTTATTGTGTATGTAAAGTTTGAGTAGTCCTTTATATGATACTCAATGATGTGATATTTGATGTTTGATGATTTGGTGTTTAGAAATATTAAAATATTTCTTAACATCATGTGATTCGGGTTGGACAAAATTTAATAAACGTAAAAAACGTTAGTTTCAAAAAAATTTTCATTATTTATATAAATGAAATGACACGATTGCCTTTCATTCAATACTATATTTCTTCAAATTTCCAAACAAAATTTTAAAAAAGTTTTCTTCCAGCTTTCAATATTTTATATACTATATAAACACACTCATATCTAAATTATAAATCTACTAGATTGGGCTGTACGTGTAATCGCATAATTAAGTGTGTGATCATTCCTAAAGTAATATATTGATACATCACCAATTTGAAAGAATAACATTAGCTTATTTAATCTAATTCTACAGAACTTTAGTACAACTACTAGCAGATTTAATTTTTCAAAGTTTAAATTTATATTTCATAATCTATATATGTTTAAAGCAAACTTGCTCAGTCAATTATCTTGAAAATTTGTATATAAAGGTTTTTGGGTACGGAGAGTGTAAAATAGATGTAAACCCTGCCTGCAAATTTTATATACTATATATACAAATTTTATATATATTTTATGTGTTGCTGTTAGACAATGTAGTTCACTATTTTAATAGACTTAAAATATGTTAACCAATATTGCGATGATGATTAATCTGAAAAAATTTAGTAAAATCCACAAAAATTTTTAAAACACTGTATTGATTTCCGTTAATTTATTGCGGCACAATTTGCAAATTGTACTTTTGCTTCAATTAAAAACCCTTTGAGAGGCACAGAAACGCTCAACCGGGTACTATCTAATTTACTTGTAAGTATTATGATTCCCGTATGACTATAGGTCGAAAGGTTTTACTAAATTTGCCATTACGTTTGTGGCGCGGAGTCTCAATGATATGGATAGGATCGGAAACGAAAAGAGAATCGATCTAGTCCGTCCGCACGATAACCAAAAAACAAATAAAGAGGTAGAATTCTGAAATTCGTTTTAATAAAATAGCGTTTGGTTGGTCTACTGCAGTAGGTTCTTTATTTAAAGAGAATTACTCTATACCTAATTAAGGAGGAAATGTTGATTTATAAAAATGTGACATAGCCAATGTTACCTACAGGGCTGCCAGAATTATTTTAATTTAAGAAATTATCTTCAATTCTTCAAATTTTTGACTTCGTTATAGTTTAGTTGCTATGGTCCGCTTTCGTCCATATGTAGTCCCATCATAACTTTAATACTAGTTAATCTTTGTACACAATTGGAACGTTCTATCTTAATTCTAAGTTACTATTTTTATTAATTTCGATGATAAGCTTTTAAACCTTGGGGGTCTAAGAGAGATACTGAACCACCACTCCAATTAATCCCAAATTAGGGGGACGCGCAAAATATAGTAAAGAACAAGCATTGTGCCAAATTTGAATCATTTGTTTGAAGTTGCTATCTTTATAATTTTAAAGATATGCTTTAAAGTCTTCGGAAATGTGTGACTGGTTCCAAATTTCAAGGACATTAGGGAAATGGGAAGGGACATCCTGATACAAAATATGGAGCTTCTATCTATAATTTAAAAAGTTCTAGGTTCAAAACCCATGGATCAATCCCGTCTTACACAATCGCCGCGGTTGTTTCATTACTAGTAACCTACCGCACAAATTTTATGAAGATAGCGTCATTTGTTGTTGAGTTATCGTGATTTTTTATATATGTTCGTTAGCTCTTAGACCGATTAAAAGGTCCAGAATCCGAACCCATGGGCCGATTTCACCCATATGCAATTACCTACTTACTTTCAGTCCTTGTAACCTACAGTTAAAATTTCATCAAGATAGCTCCATTACTTTTTGAGTTATCGTGCCTGCGGACGAACGAACGGTCGGACAAGGCTATATCGACTCAGGAGATCACTCTGATGACAAATATATATACTTTATACTAGTGCAGCTAGTAGTGGGTTGAGGACCAGCCACACAGTTCCGAAGACCTTGAAGCATATTTTCGAAATTAATAAAGATAACTTCCAACAAATTTAGAAGTTTCAAATTTAGCACATGGGTGCTCTTTACTATTTCCTGCGCGTTCCCCTAATTTTGGATCAATCAGAGGGGTGGTTCAGTACCCCTCTTAGACCACCAAGGTTTAAAAGCTTATCATCGAAATTAATAAAAATAGTAACTTACAATTAAGATAGAACGTTCCAAAAGTATGACGGGGTAAAATCGTACCATGGTTTCGGGTTCTGGAACCTTTGAAAAGTTCAAGGGCTAACGAACATATATCTTAAAAGCAGTATAACTCAAAAAGTAATGGCGCTATTTTAATGAAATTTCAACTCTAGGTTACTAGTAATGAAAGTCCCATGGGAATTGGTTCTGGTCGAGTTCGGACAATGAGTATGGATTTTAGAGCTTTTGATCGATTTGAGGCCAAACGAGTTTAATTTCGAAGCCAAAGAATATATTTCCTATGTGTCCCCGAAATTTAGACTTAATTGTAGTGGTGGTTTAGGGGGCTCCTAAGAAATCCCAAAATTAAAAAGCTTATCTTCGAAATTCATGAAGATAGAAACCTATTTACGTTTTTATTTAACACTTTAATATTTTTAAAAGGCTCAGAATTTTACCATAAAACATATTTTGTATAATATTTTATAAATTAAAAACAAAATATTTTTTAATAAACGATTAAATTCCTTTTTATTCCCTACACCTCTAGAATAGGTAAAGGGATATATTAACTTTGGTATGTGTTTGTAACCACCTAAAGGAAAAGTATATATTTTTGTGATCAGCGTGACCTCCTGAGTCGATATATCCAGGTCCGTCCGTCCGTCCGTAGGCACGATAACTAAAAAAATAATGGAGCTTTCTTGATGAAATTTTAACTGTAGGTTAGTAGGACTGAAAGTACGGCGGGGATTTCAATTGGGCGAAATCGGCCCATAGGTTCGGATCCTGGACCTTTTAATCGGTCCAAGGTCTAACGAATATGTATAAAAAATCATGATAACTCAACAACTAATGACGCTATCTTCATCAAATTTGTGCTGTAGGTCACTAGCAATTAGACTATGGCGGGGATGGTGTACGGTCGAGATTGAACCATGGTTTCGGAACCTAGAACGTTTTGATCGAATTTAGGCCAAACGAGCAAAATTCCGAAACCAATGAAGATAGAACCTCTAAATTTGGTATCAGGGTGTCCCTTCCTATTTCCTATGTTTCCCCGAAATTTAGTCTTAATTTTAATGGTGGTTCCTAAGAAATTCCAAAATTAAAAAGCTTATCTTCGAAATTCATGAAGATAGAAACTTTAAATTTGATACACTAGGGTTCTTTCCTACTTCCGTTTTTATGTAACACTTTTATATTTTTAAAAGGCTAAGAATTTTTATAAACTAACAATTTAAAATAATTGCAATTTTGAAAATTTTTAATTATTAAATATATTATGCTTTGATTAGCTCTTTATCACAAAATTTAATAATTAAAATTTTTTCACTTTTGTAATTGAATTGAAATAAAAAAAGTTTACGTTTATAGGTTTTTTTGTTTTTTAAAGTTTTTGAACAGATAAATTAGTAAGAATTTGTAATATTTTTGAATAGATAAAGTAATTAGAAAATGTTTTTAGTATTATAAAGTTAATTTGGTTAGCTACGCCTTACGATCAAACTAATAACAGCTTTTATTGTTTTAAAAAGATTTATGGACTTCCTATTAAATTTGAACCAAATAGGTGTAGGGTATTTCTAAGTCGGTTGCACCGACTGACTGTTTCTTTACTTGCTACTTTTTTCTACGTGTTCAATTGAAGTGTTTGTTCAGGTACCTCTCTTAGACCTCCCAAGGTTTAAAAGCTTATCATCGAAATTAATAATATTAGTAACTTAAAATTAAGATAGAACGTTCCAATTGTTGACAAGGGTTAACTAGTATTGAAAGTATGACGGG
The DNA here is from genome assembly GCA_963082915.1 of Dolichopus griseipennis. NCBI lineage: Eukaryota > Metazoa > Arthropoda > Insecta > Diptera > Dolichopodidae > Dolichopus > Dolichopus griseipennis. Next base: position 67,050,009 of record OY720442.1, read on the forward strand.
GACTGCATATGTGCGAAATCGGATCATGGGTTCGGGTTCTGGAACCTTTGATCAGTTAAAGGGCTAACGAAAATATATTTAACTTAATATTTAAGTAACAAATTTTTTAACAAATCATTTATAATTTTTATTAGGAACTTTCTTTCTTTCAATTTGGAAATCAATAAAAAAAAGCAAAAAACAGAAAACAATAGAAAAAGCAACATTTTCAGCGGCATGTTGGCTAATAACCTAAGGTTATTTAAAATTTATGCAACGCATTCAGTTAATTTTAATAATTCGGTTTTATTTGAAAATACTTTGAAAGAAAAATCGAGTTGATTTTCTTTTTAGAATCAGTACCGGAACGAACAATAGGAGGAATGACGACATTGTAAACAGGCGTAGTTAAAAGTACAGGGATGATACTCTTCGTGTGTTCATATCAGGACTTAATAAACCATTAGGGGATATTCTTTTCTCCAGTAGACCAGCCGACTTTCCATCAGCCCTTGCAATAGCCCAGAAATTAAGCATGAATCACCAAAGGTCCCAGTTTGCTAGTGCTTTTGCGTGTCTTATAAAGGAGGTCATGAGGGCAAACGGAAATTTTTTGCCTCAGAGGAACTAACCACAATTCCGGAAAGCTTTGTATCCTTCAAAGCCAGATATTAGGCCTTCACCAATGGACGTGTACCAATGGACGAGAATATTCAAACAAAAATTCCAAAATCGGATTCAATAAGGCCAATTTAATAATAACTTTAAACCAACCTTAAATTATGGTCCCCGACAAGAAAATATAAAAAGAAGTAGGGATCCTGAAAGAACTGCAACCAACTTATAAAACAAGAAACATCGAATGTATCATTTAAGAACAGAAGATAAGGCCTCTACGGAAATATCGGAATTTTACAACCAGTTGGAACCTCCAGAGGTGTTTTGTGAAGAGAAAAGTCAAATTGAAGAATTCCAATATGATGTTGAGATTAATTTATTTAGCTTAAAGTCACTTCTTCCTTATATAGAGAAGAAGTTAAATAATAAAATTGAAAATTTTAATTGACACAGGGTTTACAAAAAATTTCAAATTTAAGGAAATTTTTAAAATTAAAACTATAAATGGCGAAATTACGATATTTCAAAAAGCGGAAATATTACTATTTAATATTGTCCTGATTTTTTCTTGCTTCCAGAATTGACCTCTTTAGACATTATCTTCGGATACGATTTCTTATAACAAAAAGAAACAAAATAAGGAATACTGTATCACAAAGGTGGTTAGAAAAAAAAACTGAATCAATATTTTTCTAGAATAATCAATTTTGAAATAGGAAATCCTGAAATCCTAGAAAATGTTTTGAAGTATTTTAACAATGTGATGAATAACATCCACTACATCTAAGAGTAATGTACGGCTGTCATTCGTTCAGTACCGAACCCTGTTAATTATTTTGGAAATCAAATAGTACTCTCCAAAGCCGAATCGAATTATTATAAAAAGAAAATAGTTTTCCAAAAATTTATAAGGCATATAATTGGGTTCCGCGATAACAAATTTTTAATTTCAAAAATTACAGAATCTATCAACCCGTTTGTCACAAATGGTATTACTTGTGATTTACATACTCTAGTAACAATTTAAATTGCCTGAAAACTAAATTTGCATGTACTAAGTTTGTTCGCTCGAAGGGTCTTGTCATTGATATTACGGACAAGGACGAACAGATAGAAATTATAGTTAACGAAAATAATAGGGTCCATAGAAACTGCAATGAGATCGTGAAGCAAATATTAGAATCATATTACTTTCTCTCTTTGCGAAAACAAACGCAATATTTTATAGCGAATTGCGAAATTTCTCATCAGGCTAAATACGAAAGACATCCTATAGAAGAGTCCATAGGTGAAACTCCTATTCAACATCGAGCAAATTATTCCTGACATGTATCGATAAAATTTCAAAGTTTACTTTCTTGGAACCGCTTTCGTCACACTCGGTAGTAGATATTAAACCGACCTTAATAAAAATTTTGAGTTTATTCTAAGACGCCAGACTGATAGTGACTGATAATGAAAGTGTTTTATGTTTTATGTCAATAAAATTTATGCTGGAAACGTATTTTAGTATACAACATAAGACGGTCCCTCCATTTCATAGCAATAGTAAAGACCAGGTGGAAAGATTTCACTCGACCCTTGCGGAAATAGCACCTTGTGTTGTTCTAGAATATAACGTGTCCGCTTCTGTAGAGGCAATATTGCTAGCAAATTATAAAAACAACACGTCATATCACAGTGTTACAGGGTATTGCTGTTTGGACGTTTTTCATAGTTTATCTTAGGATATTTTACATGAGCTGTCGGTGAAAAAATAACTCAAAGAAATATCTTAAGATACCATAACCATAACCAGGTGACGTTGTCTTCATTAAAACAACAAGACGTATTGTTAATAAATTAATTAAGATACCATAACAATAACCAGGTGATGTTGTCTTCATTAAAACAACAAGACGTATTGGTAGTAAATTAAAAGATTAAATTATTATATAGAAAATTTCGCAAAAGTAATATTAAATAATTTTATAGGTTGTTCCCTGCGCCCTGTTATGTTCAAATACAGATTAAGTGAATACACACAGGCTACCTATATTCGCCTCCTAAATGGTGAAAATGATTAATTCTTTTTCTATCTTGGGTTAAATAATATCAAACCATTAAATAAAACAATAAACTTTAAATTATTGAATATATTTTAATTTACAAAATTTGTAAACAAAACAATGTCAAAAAACGAGGTCATGTACATTTCATTGTGGACACTCCTTTGTTGATTACGTATTGAGAGCGGAATGAGAGCGACATGAAAGCGTCATTGTAGATAGGCCATAATGAAAATTAGAGACACAGATAACAGCAGCATTATGATTGTAAAACTTTTTTATAACCGAAGTGCTCAAAATTCATAATTATAAAAGATGAGAATATTTCAAGGAAAACTAAATACGATTCCTAAAAATCTATAAATTAAATCTAACCAGAAGTTTTCAATTTAAAAGAATTAAAATATTGAATTATATATAACATTAAAAACTAAATAAATTAAGAGAATAAGCTTAAAAATTATTTCGATTGAAATAATTAATCAAGGGTACTAAATCATTCAACAGTAAATGCACTACACCATAAAAAGTTTGAAATATGTAATTTTGTATTTGCATTTTATGAATACATTTATTTCAAGTTTTTTTGTTTTTTAATATTTTTAAAGAGATAACTTAGTAAGAAGTTTTAATATTTTTGAATTGATAAAATAATCAGAAAATGTTTTAGTATTATAAAGTTAATTTGGTTAGCTATTTCTTCCGATCAAACTAATAAAATGTTTTAATGTTTTAAAATGACTTATGGACTTCTCATTCAATTTGAACCTAATAGGGGTAGGGTATTTCTGTTTCTTTACTTTTTATGATTGAAAACACTAGAAATTTTTGTTTTTTTTTAATCAAATTTCAAACGCTTGAATTGAAAAAAAAATCAGTGTTCGTGTAATATTAGTCTAACATAAATTACATATAGCATTTTTTTATTCAAACGTAACAAAAGTTTGAACTTAGAACACAGAGCGATACTAGTTTGTGTATAAGTTGTTTTGACAGATTTTTTAATTCTTTTGTAATTAAGAAAGAGCTGATTTGCTTCGTTTTGATATTCGTAAAGAATTGTATATTAAATAGGTAATTAAAGATTTTTTACTTTTAAATTATATTCTGATTGTAGTTATGTTTTCATTTTGACTGCTCTGCTGGTGCATTAACTTCACATGTTTTATGACATATATGTTGGATTTGTTGAGATATTGATAATAACTAAAATTACTATAAAAAAAAATTTAATTAAAAATTAAAAAAAAACAAGTGAAGAAACAGTCAGTCGGTGCAACCGACTTAGAAATACCCTACACCTATTTAGTTCAAATTTAATGACATATCTATAAGTCATTTTAACACCATAAAAGCTGTTATTAATTTGATCGTAAGACATAGCTAATCAAATTAACTTTATAATACTAAAAACATTTTCTAATTACAACTATCTATTCAAAAATATTACAAATTCTTACTAATTTATTTATTTAAAAATATTAAAAAACAAAAAAACTTGTTATAAATTAAAAATATATTTATTCCAATTCAATTACAACATAAAAAAATTCTAATTATTAAATTTTGTGATAAAAAGATAATCAAAGCATAATATATTTAATAATATTTTTCAAAATTGCAATTATTTTAAATGGTTAGTTTATATACCTAATAGAAAAGCTTATAAAAGCAAAATATGCAATAAATGTATTTCCAAAATAAAATTACAAATTTACACCTTTTCATACAATTCATTCAAGTACCTTTGAACATAGCTGAACCACTAAAATTAAGTCTAAATTTCGGGGACACATAGGAAATATATTCTTTGGCTTCGAAATTATACTCGATCGGCCTCAAATCGATCAAAAGCTTCTAGAACCCGAACTCATTGACCAAACTCGACCAGAACCAATTGCAATGGTACTTTTATTACTAGTAACCTAGAGTTTAAATTTCATCAAAATGATTTTGAAAATTTCATCAAGGGTTTTTAGGATATATGTTTGTTAACCCTTGAACTTTTCAAGGGTTCCAGAACCCGAAATTATGGTACGATTTCGCCCGTATGCAGTCCCCGTCATACTTTCAATACTAGTTAACCCTTGTACACAATTGGAACGTTCTATCTTAATTTTAAGTTACTAGTTTGATTAATTTCGATGTTAAACTTTTACAAATTGGGGGGTCTAAGAAAGGTACAAAATTAGAGGGACACGCAGAACATAGTAAAGAACACCCATGTGCCAAATTTGAAGCTTCTACATTTGTTTCAAGTTACTATCTTTATTAATTTCAAAAATATGCTTTAAGGTCCTTGGAACTGAGTGGCTGGTCCACACCCACTACTCCAATTGGGCTCAAATTTCAAGGACACTAAGGAAATCGAAAGCGACACCCTGAAACCAAATTTGGAGGTTCTATCTTCATTGGTTTCGGAATTATGCTAGTTTGCCCTAAATTCGATCAGAAAGTTCTAAGTTCTGAACCCATTGTCCAATCCTCACCGTACGCAATCCCTGCCGTAGTTTCATTACCAATAACCTACCGCACAAATGTCATGAAGATAGCGTCATTAGTTGTTGAGTTATCGTGATTATTTATATATGTTCGTTAGCCCTGAAACCGATGAAAAGGTCCAGAAACCGAACCATTGGGCTGATTTCGCCCATATGCAATCCCCGCCGTACTTTCAGTCCTAGTAACCTAGAGTTAATATTTTATCAAGATAGCTCCATTATTTTTTGAGTTATCGTGCCTATGGACGGACGGACGGACATGGCTATATCGACTCAGGAGGTCACGCTGATCACAAATATATATACTTTTCCATATCTACCTCGCTTCCTTTAGGTTGTTACAAACACCATACCAAAGTTAATATACCCTTTTACCTATTCTATAGGTGTAGGGTATAAAAAACTGTTCTTTATTTATTTTTTTTTATACCCTACACCTATAGAATAGATAAAGGGGTATATTAACTTTGGTATGGTGTTTGTAACCACCTAAAGGAAGCGAGCTAGATATGGAAAAGTATATATATTTGTGATCAGCGTGACCGCCTGAGTCGATATAGCCATGTCCGTCCGTCCGTCCGTCCGTCCTTCCGTCCGTCCGTAGGCACGATAACTCAAAAAATAATGGAGCTATTTTGATGAAATTTAAACTCTAGGTTACTAGTACCTATTGAATGTACCATGGGAATTGCTTCTGGTCGAGTTTAACTGCGAAGGCAAAGAATATATTTCCTATGTCCTATGTGTTTCCGAAATCTAAACTTAATTGTAGTGGTTCAGCTATATTTAAAGGTACTTGCTGCATTTATGTAAAATTTATTTGAATATTTAAGTGAATTATATGAAAAGGTCTAAATTTGTAATTGTATTTTAGAAATACATTTATTGCATATTTTGTGTTTGTAAGCTTTTCTATTAGGTATATAAACTAACCATTTAAAATAATTGCAATTTTTAAAAATTTGGATTATTAAATATATTATGCTTTGATTATCTTTTTATCACAAAATTTAATAATTAGAATTTTTTCATTTTGTAATTGAATTGGAATAAATATATTTTCATTTATTTCAAGTTTGTTTGTTTTTTAATATTTTTAAATAGATAAATTAGTAAGAATTTGTAATATTTTTTAATAGATAGTGTAATTAGAAAATGTTTTTAGTATTATAAAGTTAATTTGGTTAGCTATGGCTTACGATCAAATTAATAACAGCTTTTATGGTGTTAAAATGACTTATGGATATGTCCTTAAATTTGAACCAAATAGGTGTAGGGTATTCTAAGTCGGTTGCACCGACTGACTGTTTCTTAACTTGTTCTTTTTATTTATTTTATTTAAATATTTAATATCAACAACAACAAACCGAAATATGTACATATATATATATATGTATAATATATGGCCAAAAAAACAAGAAAAAATTAATACATAGCTTCATAACCATAAAATTATATTTTTGTTTATTCTGTCATGGACTTGTGGGTTAATAATGGCGAATGAAGGGTCGGATTGTGGAAACTTCCGGACGATGTATGACAAGCTTAATTTCTACACCATTAAGTTGGAATATGTAAATAAATGATTGGAGTGCGTTCTTTCTAGTTTACATCATATTTGCTTTTACTTTGGATGAACTGAAGTTCATATCCCAAAAATTTAAAAAGTATATCTTCAAAATTAATAAAGAAAGTTTGAAATTGGGTACAAGGGTGTACTGACCTGTTTCAGTAATATTCTTTCGGAGATAAATTTATGTAGAAGTCGAGATACTATATCTTCATATCTTCCAAAACTTATTAAGAATATCCTTCTAATTAATTCAGATAGACATTTCAAATTACAAGGTACAAGGGTGTTTTTTTACTGTTTCCATTACATCTCAAAAATTTGGCAAGAATATATTCTAGTAAATATATTTTCGAAATAATTAAAGATACAAACCTCAAGTTTGGTACAACATTTTATTTTCTTTCTGTTATTTTGCTGAAAATTGAGAGGAACTGGAGTGATTTAAGTATCCTACAACTTCTAAACCTAATAAACTTATCTTCGAAATTGATAAGGAAAGAAATCTCAATTTTGTTTTATCTCATTTGTGTTTTTGAAATTCGATATGAATTGAAGTCGAGGTTTGGATAGCTGCCACACACTGCCTGCACCTGACCAGCATATCTTCTAAATAAATATAGACGGAAACTTTAAATTGGATCCTTTCTCATTTTCTTAATGAACCTGAAATTTTTTAAATATAAATATAATTTTTCAAGTAATGGATATTACTAAGTCGTTTGCTTCGACTGTTGTTTTATTACTTGTACAATTTAAAATAGTTGTTACAATTTTGATAGATTCACCTTAAATAATTCTAAAATTGGCTTTGCAATTTATATTATGTCAAATTGTTTTATAGATTGTTGATAAAACTTTAATTTCAAATAAATAACAACACAAAATTTTATCCGTGACACTAGATTCGCTATCTATCTCAGTGCAATTTAATTGTAATTTAAGAGCTGTCAATTTTAATAGAAGCAAAGAAATAAGTGCTTATTAGAAATTAATTTAAATTTTTATATAATATATATAGGTACTATGTATATAAAAAGTGTTAATGGCTTTACTAAGAAACTTAAAAAAAATTATTTTATGTTTTTGTTTTAATAAACTTTTTTAATTATGAGAGAAATAGTATTAAAAAATTAGAATATGATTTTTAGAATATGATTTACGATCTTATAGTTTTTAACTTAGATTCTTTTTTTTTAATTATTTTTTAGGTTTTATATGAAATGCTTATATTTTTTCCAATTGTAGTTAAAATGTAATACAATATTAATAATTATCAATTACGAACAATATATAATATATTTTTTTTTGGTAAAAATTTTTTTAATATATTTTTAATTTTAATTAGGTATATTAAAATTTAATCACAGTGTCAAAAGTTTTGAAATATTCGGGAAAAGCTTACCTTTTGTTTACAATATTTTTTTCTTTAAAACTATTTAAGTGTATATCAAATATAATTTATATCTTTACATACTTTTGTTCACCTTTAGTATTTATATTTTTTAATTTTAAGTACTAATTCTTTCAAATATAATTTTTTTTTAATTTATTTTTATTGGGATTGGACAGGGTAAATGACTATATTTGAAGCGTAGTTGGTGTTGTCAGTTTTCCAAAAATATATACAAGTATCCTTTAGACCGTATTTTATCCTTTAAGGACGAAAATTATATTTGCGACGAGGATGCTTGTGTCAATGTTTTCCTATATAACCGTTTTATCTGTTCATGTATTAGTTATATAATATATTCGCTTCTTTATCTAGGAGGATAGCAAGCAGAAAAATATTTTAACGTTAATATGTTTGACGATAGATCTTGCCGTTGTAGAAATTATGTAGTTCAAAATTTAAAATTGAAATATAAATCCTTTTTTTAACTTTTTATTTACATTTTTTAAAACAAATTTCTCGAGATTTGAAATAAATATTGGGAAAGTGTTTTAGTAAGATCTTGAGATATTTTCTTTTCAAAGAAAGATAGGATTTTTTTTTTTTTTATTTTAATTTTTAATCTGCAATATCTCCTCAATGGCAATTCTCTATTATCATTTAATTAATGTTAAAATATTTTTCAGATTACAATTTTACTTAATACAAATGTATATGCTGTGTCCATCATCATGCAACACCCTGATAACCTGAGTTCAGCAGTTACGACCACATACAAATTAATTTTTATATTTTTAAAGAATAAAAAAGTTGTCTTTGAAGAGGTAATTTTAAATCCTATTTAATCAGTAATGAAAAAATACCGAATCAAGTGAGTGTTAAAATGAATGAAAAACAATATGGTATTGTTACTATCTATATCACTTTCTTTATACCTGTATGACTATTACTCAAAAGGGTATACTAAATTTTCCAAAATTTGGATATATATAGACAAAATGTATCCGTCCGTACAATAACTCAAAAAATAAAGTGCTGGTACTAAAGCGCGTGAACAGGTCAAAACTAAAACCCAGTGGGCTTCTATAATTTAAATAAATGCTGGTGCAAAATTTTCACATTTAACCGTTTAAGCAAATAAAATTTATAGAAAATTTCATGGCGTTGTCGTGGCAAACGGGTTAATCGAACTCGACTAAAATATTTTTCAGCCTCTCTTTTGGACTGAAAAGCAACTTGTAAAATTGGACACAAATCGAATGGGTTAATACATTCCAGCCATTTTATAAAACGAATTCCGTTAGGTAAGAGGAACATTTTTGCAAAATTCTAAGTCAATCTGTTACACTGTTTCGGCTCGACATCAAAAACATTGAAAAAGTTTAATTGCGCCCTCGGGTTAACCTATACGGGTAACTCAACAAAAATTTGTGTCAGCCTCTCTTTTTTCGACTGCAAAACAACCCTGTAAAATTGGACACAAATCGAAACAAACAATTTTTTTGGAAGCCCGCCTGGCCGAATTGGGTTAATTTATTCCAACCAACTTTATGCAACTAATTTCGATACCTAAGGGAACATTCGTACAAAATTTCAAGTCAATCGGTCAAACAATTTCTACTCGACATAAACAAAACGAAAAAGCTTAAAATTTTAACAAACAGTTAAGTTAATATTAGAAAAAATATTGAGTGATATGCATAAAACAAAGTAAATAGTTTTACTTCTAGTATTAAAGCAAATGCTTTCAAAATTTATAAATAAAAATAAGTATTTACTTCATACTTTGAAGTATTTTCTTCATATCATTTAAGGTTAAACTTGTGCTTCAGTGATCGTAACACATGCTTAGTTTCATATTAGTAAAACAAATGTAATACTTTAAAATAGAAGACAAACCTTTAAAAATTCGAAATCTGCTATAGATCTGACTTCATTTCTTTAAAATTTGGTTTTAAAAGTTGATTTTAATAAGTTGGTTTAATTCTTAAATTTTTACTTTTTTATCACTACTGGATTAGAATTTTAAAATTCAAAAAGTTGTTGTTATTTTTGGCTTTTTTTTTGAAATTTTAAAAAATTTTATTTTTATTATTTTCGTGCTAATTGGATACTACAAAAGATAAGTATCTTATATAATAAATCTCTGTTTTTTATTTTTAGCACACTTTCAAAAAATTTTGTAAAAATGTACTTATAGCTTCACTTTGTCCGTCCTAGAGTGAAATAGAGTAAAGAAATTTTAACTACGGGTAGGTATTGGAAAAACTCTAATTTCGTAGAAGAAATTTTTTCTGCAGCCCCCTCTCCTCCCGCCTCGGAATTACAGCTGCCCAAAGTTGGAAAAAGTCTTATATTTAAAATGTTATAACAAGAGTTCTGTTCAGTGTATTTTATATCTGAAAACGACAAAAGATAACTGGTTTTCTAAACTTTGTAAAAGGTAAGTGTTGAAGGTTGCCAAACGGTACTAAAATTTATAATGCTTAATTATAAAAAAACTCAATTTTTGCAAAATTTTTGGCCCCACATAGCTCCTAAAGTGTTCAAGCAAGGGTCTTGATATTTTGATTGAATGATTAGATCCTCAGAAATTAGGAGAAGTCGCTCCGCTCCCTCTTTAGGAGCTATAAGGGCTCGAAAATTGAAAATTCGCTATTTTTAAGCACCTGTAACTTGAATACCTGTCCTATTTTTTTTTATCAATACACAAAATTTTAAGGTCCAACATTATATTTTAACATAATATGTTTAAAGGTTTTCTTAAATTTAAAAGAGGTTCTTTAAATTGAAGAAAGTAGCCTCTCAGTTTTACCCATTTTTGCTTAGATAGTAAAATTCCAAATTTCTATTAGAACTTTAAAATTAAAAATTTACTGTTAGCAGTAAATTTTATAAGTAAGCAGTAATTTAGTCACCAGTGTATATATTTCCAAAATTAAACTCAGTGTGTAATACAATATAATTTTGAAAATATGCTTTTTTAAAAACCCATTGTTTTTTTCTCATTACTTGTTTACTCAAACGGTAAAAATCAATACTTAATCAAACGGTATTATATTTTAACTGAGTTCTTATTGGTTGTGAGTTTTACTAAGCACACTTGTGATATTTTTTTTATCTTTAAAAATTAAAGTTAAATTTAGCTCGAAGGTTCATTTTATAAAACATTTTACTTGTAGTTCGAACAAATTATTCAAATTTTTTTGACTTAATTCTTTTCAATTGTGACTTTAACCTTTATTCTTTATCTTTTTTCTTTTTCGTTGATTCCTAAAAGTTTTATACATAAAATGCCTAAGTAATAAAGTCACATGTTGAGAGGTTAATGCTGAACCTACAAATGCTTGCTCTGTTGGCTGTGAAGGGTTATTCCACCCAAAATGCTGCCGTAGCAGATAAAATAAAAATTACACCATGTTTAGTGTGGTATTGCGAGATTTGCCGTACAACCTCTGCGGCAGAAATACAAATGTCAATACTAAAAATTGGAAAAAAATTTAATTTAATGAAAAAACCATGGTAATGATTCCATCGATAATGAAACAAGCGTGCTAATAGGTTTCCCAACAGAAACATTTAAACCTCACACGCAGCCCGTTACTCTAATTGAATTAAAATCCCCTCTTCCAATTCAGTTCAACGAAGATGATTTTGTTGACGGACTTATTAATATGGGTTCGAATCTGAGTTCGAACAACTCTAACGCTATTGTAGAAAATATAAATAATTTAATAATAACAATAAGGCTAATATTGATAATAATAATTCTAATAATACTAATAGTAGTAATAACGATAATAATAATAGTAGTGATATAAATTATATAAGCAGTAATAGTAATAAAAAAAATAGTGATACTATAGTAATATTATTTGTAATGATAGTAACAATAATTATAATGATAATAATAGACGTAATAGTAGTAAAAGAAATATTAATGGTAATAATAATTATAAAGTTAATAACAGTACAAATATAAGAACTAAAAATAATGATAAAAATAAAATTAATATAGTAAATTGCAACAATAGAACTAATAATCGTAGGAATATTAATAATAATAATTATAATAACGGTAGAACTGATTATAATAATTATAATTATAATAAAAACAATAATAACAATACTCATAATAATAAAAATAAAAATATTAATAATATTAATACTAATAACAATAATAATCATAATCATGATTATTATAATGATAATAATAATAATATAATATTAATAATAATAATACTAATAATAATAATAATAATCTAATATATAAAGAAGAAAATTTGTTTGTTTGTTTGTCCAGGATTCACGTGAAAACCACTGGTCCGATTGTCACAAAATTTTAAGGAATAATTCTGAGAGTTCGGAGGGAGACATAGGCTATTTCACATTTTTATAAGCCAACAGGTTGCGGCTCCAGGGCCTATTTAAGCTTTTTCGTTATTTTGATGTCGCGTCAAAACGATTTTAACGATTGACTTGAAATTTTGCAGAAATGTTCCCCTAAGAAACCGGAATTAGTTGTATAAATTTGGTTGGAATAAGTTAACCCATTTCCGCCTGGCGAGCTTCCAAACAATTTTGTCTTTCCGACTTGTGTTCTATTTTACAAGTTGATTTTGCAGTCTAAAAGAGAGGCTGCAAAAAGTTTTAGTTAAGTTCGATCAACCCGTTTTCCATGGCGACGCCTTGAAGTTTTCTAAAAATTGTATTTGCTTAAACGATTAAAAGAACTTTTTTGAAAATTTTGTACCACCATTTTAATTAATAAAACCCACAGGGTTAATTTGGTTTTGACCTATCTACGCGTTTTGCACAAAGTATAAAGACATAGTATAATGACATAATGACAAATTTAGTATACCCTTTTGACCTATAGTCAAAAATTGGACGTAATTTACTTACAAATTTTTTTTTGAGCAATCGTCGGGTCGGCATGGGTTAACAAATTCCAAGCCAGTTAACAGAGTTAACTCCATTCTGAAAGAGAAGCACAAATACAAAATTTAAAGTCAATAGGCTAAACCGTTTCTAATTTATAGCAAAGTAATGAAAAAACCTATAAAAAGCTGTTGGGCCACAATGGGCTAACGGAACTCCACAAATATTTTTTGAGGCTTTCTTTTTAATCACATTAGTACTTCAAAAAATTTTCTGAAACTTGCTTTTTTCAAATTGGCACGCTCCCGGGCAACGCCGGTAAATCTGCTAGTCATAATAATAATCATAACTATTATAATACTAATAATAATAAAAATAATAATAATAATAATAACAATAATAATAATAACAATAATAATAATAACACTAATAATAATGATAGCGTTGGTCTACCTGGTAGTAATGATAATGATACTACTTGTAATTCTTAAAGACAAGTAGTTCTCCATAACAAGATTATCTCTAAAAATTATTTACTCTATCGTACAGATAGAAATATTTCTTCCTCTCTTGGCCAATACGGCGGTGGGGTTCTGTTAGCTGTTAATACAACACTAACAAGCAGCTTAGTTGATTTACTATCTTCTAATCTATTTTGTGTCCAAATCTCTTTTAGCTTCGCAAAAGCTAATTTATTAGTTTTATTGGTCTATATATCTCCCAGTAATCTAAATAAAGTTGAGTGTTATAGTGTGCTCAATATTCTCGTTAACAACATTCATTGCAAACACACAACTTTTGATAGTCTTTTAATTCTAGGCGATTTTAATCTTTCAAATGTGAAATGGTTATGGTCTGATACAAATAATTTTTTAATTGCAGATAATGTCCCATTCAACTTTGATGGCCATAATAGTCTAGATCTGCAAAAAATCAGTTCTGTTACTAATATGTTAGGCAGACAACTAGACCTTGTTTTTTTCTTCTGACCATGAAAATTGTTGGGCATCCCATTTCGAATTAACATTCACAAATATTGATGACTATCATCTTCCATAGATATAACTCTCAATATAAATCAATCTAATGAACCCTTTCCTTCTGAGAATTATCCAAAGTTTGGTTTTGCTAAAACTCCTTCTTAAAATCTCTCTTAGATGTGGAATCAATATTCTCTTAATCAAACATAAACCCCTGCCCAAAACAATTTTATGAGAAGCTAACAACATGTTTTCGATTAGCAATTCCTATAAAATGTCATAAAAATGTTAACTACTCAGTTCCAAGGTTATGCATCGAATTGCGTGCTTTAAGGAACCAACGTTATTCTGCGCGGAAAAAATATATTGAAACTAATTCCGTTGACCACTATAATACTTTTCTTGACATCTATAATAGATTCAAGTATTTATCTGATATTTTTTATAAAGATTATTTATCAAAAATTAAATCTCAACTTTTTTCTAATCCGCGACGTTTTTTTGATTTTGTTAATTGTAAACGTAAGACTGATGGGTATCCATGCTTTGCTTTACGAAAATGCCAGATCAAATAACTCACAAATTGTTCTAACCTTTTTGCCACATTTTTCTCCAAAACCTACCAAATGGGGTATTTGAACCGAATCAGTCGTATTTAAATAGTTTATTTCCTCCACCTCATTCAACTTTTGACATTTACAGTATTCTTATAACAAAAGACATTTTAATGCCCCACCTCTTGGCTCTAAAATATGACTTCTCATACGGCCCCGACGGGGTTGCACCAATAATGTTAAAACAATGTGCCCAACACTTGGTTGAACCTCTTTGTAAACTATTTAATCTGTCCATTCAATGTGGCCACTTCCCCGAGTCCTGTAAACTTTCGTTTATCAACCCAGTACATAAGAAAGAGATTCATGATGATGTTAGTAATTATTACCTATGACAGTCCCCAAAGTCTATCTTACTCCTATATTCTTAGTTTTGCTGATGATACCAAAATCTGCAAATCTATAACCTCACCTCGTGATTGTGAATTGTTGCAGTATGATCTCAATCAATTTGGCTAATGGTGCAGGAACAACAATTTCGTGTTAAACGTTGGCAAATGAAAAATTATGAGATTTTCAAGGTTAAGGGCGGAATCAACTATCAAATACGATTACAATACGGTCAACCTATAAAAAGAACGGATCGTACTTTTGATTTGGGGTTCATCCTTGATAGTAGGTTGGATTTCAAGAATCACTACAACTTTATCCATATATCATAAAACAACCTTTCGTTACTTTTGTAAGACCTAAACGTGAATATGCAAGCCAAGTATGGTCTCCCTAGCGTGATATAGACATTTCATGTTTTGAATCAAAACGAAAAAAATTTCTCCGCTTTGTTGTACGCAATGGCAGATCCAATACATCTTCGCCATATGAAGCTTGACTTCTTCTTATCAATATGAACTCCCTTCAATGGCGCCGCCTGTGGATATAATATTTGTTCAGCAAATTATTCGCGGTGAAATTAATTCACCTGTTATTCGTGAACAAATGAGATCTAAGGAAAATTTGAATAATTTAAGATCGGTCGAGTTCTTTAACATCTCACACCATTCTAAAAACTACTGTAAATTCGAGCCAATTTCGCGTATGTTAAGAGAGACTTAAGGCCTGAGCTCTTTGATACTAACGTTAACAAATTAACATTGAGAGCCAGACTTTACGCAAGCATGAGCACTTTTCGTAGTTAGTATGACTGATCTAGCATTCGTAAATTAACTTGCATTTGTAATGCTAGGCTCAGTGTTGTTGGCATGAGTTTTAAGTTTATTTTCTTTTGTTTTAATAACTTAATTTGATTAACTTTATTTTATAGTTTAATAGTAGAGTAGCATCATATTACTAACACAATAAGTCTTGTAAATGATGATTTTCAGTTTATTGTGATGGTTCACTAAGTGAGCAACATTTACTGATGCTTGATTTTAGCAATTTTCTGATATAAAATCTATTTGGAAAATACGAAGTAAAGATTATAAAAAAATATATCGGTTCACAGAAAATATGTCAAGAGGTGCTCTAAAAAATTTTCAAAAAAGGAAAATGCTTTTGAGATACTTAGGAGATCCCAGATCCAATGTGGTGTTTGTGAAGATATTGGCATACATCAGACAACTGTATCTAAAATTATAAGATTGAATTTTTTATAATCTTATAAAAATATTTTTTTTTCTTTTATACGGGCTCTGCATATAAGAAATGTTAATCTTATATCTTATATAAACTTTCTTTAAAACTTTTTATGACAGCTCCCGGAAAATGAAGTCGTAAAATTTTGAAACTTCATATATGCGCTTGTTCTGTTATATAGCTAACCGTTTGTAATTTTCGTAATGTTATCGTAATTCTCGTAATGTTTTTTGTTTTGAAAATATTCATATTGCTTCAAAAAAAATTGTATGGCAGCTGGCAGAAGCCTTTGTTCGATTTTAACCAAAAACAGCCGGGAACCTCAAAAACGTCTAAAACATATTTCGCGTGAATTTCAAAATTCTAGCTCTAATTTGTGATACTATTTCTTTTAATTTTTAATATAATATATTAAACCTTGACAAAATAAGAATCATATTCATATAATGATCATCATCATAGACAGTAATCATCGTATTCATAATAATTATAGCTATCAATCTCAAAGTACATATCTACATATTATATGTATATATATATATTTTTTCTTATTATTCCCCTGCCTAGGAAACATTGGACTTCCACATAGACTCTCCAAATGTCCCTATTTAGCGCTAAGACATATTATATACAAATAATTTCAAAACTGTAGCTTTTTTAGTTTTTGAGTTATCGTACTGACACACAAACGGACGGACGGACAGACACACATAGCTAGATCGAGTCATTTTCCGATGCTAAACCGGCACGTACCTTTGACACTACATCTAGCTCGTCTAGATCGATGCGTTACAAACGGAGGAGTAATTTTATTATAATCGTTATGTAAATAATATAATTATTTCATTATAATCGTTCATATATGTATGCACGGATATAATGAACGTCTAACTGATAGATAGGAATCTTTAAAACATCTGGGCACAATAATGTATTTTATCTTAGATAAATAGCGTTCGATATAGTTGCAAATGATAATAAATTAATAATTAGTAAACGTTATATTATTTTAAAAATATTATTACGTATCGAAAAAATAATTTTTGAAAGAAATTTAATTTTAGATATTTTATAATAGTAGTTTGTTCTGCGATGGGCACAGCATATATTTTATTTTTAATATTTATAGTCCCATTTTTATATCCAACTTATATATTTTTGAATTATTGTGCTTAGGTAGAAAAACTCTTAAAAATAAGGTAATTGCCACGGGAAATTATGTAAAGCAGAATTGCAATCACAGGATATTTTAACCAAAGTTGAAACTTTTAAATAACATTTTAATTTTTTTTTCATATTAGTTTTCGAATAATTCCTTAATAATTATTTTTTACATAAAACGGAGATAACTTATTTTATTTTAACAGTTTTTACAATTTTTCTTTTTTGTTTAGTCATATATATTAATAATTTAGTCTTCAATTTTAAAATACCGTTAACAAAAAGCAGTCCTTAATTGCATTTGCTAATAAAACCTAAATATTTTAATATATGTAAATTTATATGCCTATGTATATCTAAATACATAATGCAAAATATAAATTTTTATTTTTATGCATTGAAAATTATTTTTATACGAAAATTTATAATAAAGATTTTTAAAATTAAGAAATAATATCTATGTAATAAAAAAATAAATTATATTAACATAATAATATATGATCAAAAATTCTTTGAAAAAATTTGTGTATTCTTACAATCTTTTTATAATTTTTAAATAACATTTTTTACAAAAAATTACTTTTATTTTCTTAATAAATAATTAAGAATTTTTTTTTATTATTTTCTATATAGTTGAAAAATTCAAATTTAATTTTCAGCAAATATGTTTTCATAATAATTTATTAATACATAGTTTCATATCATAAAAAACGTTCATATGAGATATCATTTTTTTTATAATTTTTAATTGTTTTGTAAATATTCGAAAAAAATTAATTGTTTTATTATTTTCATTTATCAAAGTTTTACATAGTAAAGATTTTTTTAACATTTTTTTTTTTTATTTTTTCAACTATAAAATGGGGTGTTTCAAGATTTTATAATATCTTTTTTGTTATTTATAATAATTTTTTCAGTTTGTATTATATTATGTATAAGTCGTACTTTTCTTTATATAAATAAAAGTGCACAGACAATTAATTTATTTATTATTTTATTTTTTTTGAATGTCAAAGATTTAGAATATAATATTTTATAAATTTAATTGCATTTTTTTTGTTTTATAGAAGTTTTTTTTCCTTATTGAAATTATTATTACACCTAACACGAAAAAATTTTAAAGTATGTATATCATAGTTCGATAGAAACTTTATACATAAAAGGGAAAGAGAACCAAAATCTTTGAATTTTGTATTGTAGAAGCAAATTAAAAGGATTTTAAAATGTCTCTTAAAAAAAAAAATAAATAGAAATAAGAAAAATTATTTATTTAAAGAAATGAAATTGAAAGTATTGAAAGGTATCGAATAGAATTTACAGAAAAATTATATTATTTTATTGAAAAAAAATTATTCAAATCTGAGCGCTGTCTGAGACAGGAAGAACACATTAAGTATTTGCAAAAGATGGTTTACTTAAAATTTTGTTTATAATAATTTTCATATTTGAATGTTCTTTTTATTGGGAAAAAAATCCTTATTATATAAGTATGGATTTACTTTTTGAAGTTTTTCATATATATAATTATTAATATACGTTTTTTATAAATTAAGTTTTTAAATATTTTGCCAAACCATAAAACTTTGTATACTTCAAAAATTTATTTGTTTTATAATAAATAAACGTTATACTGTTTTATTGTATATGTGTATAATTTAATATCCAAATTTCATTTTTCTTTGTATAATATCTGTAAATAATTAAATATTTATTTGATATATAATTTATACATCAATATTAATTGCTTTATGGTAATGCTTTGATTCCATCTAAGGATGATCTTAATATTAATGCGCCTTCAACCCAGAAATTTGGTCTATTTAACATATTCTGCCAAAGAGAGAGTTCTTTACCAGTTGCATCCATCCAATCAAGTAATTTGCCATAATTTTTTCCTAAATATTGTGAAAATATTAAATGCATTAATTATTATATAAAAAATAAATTTAAAAAATAAATGAACATAAAAAAATAAAAATGAACAGGAAAGTAATACAAAAACTATTTCTTTGTGTGTTTCCCTTCTAATAACTACAACTAGTTTTTGCCCATGCTCTATAAGTTTTCTATATAGATGAAAATTTTACAATGAAACTTCGCAAAATTATAACTTCAGATTAACTTTTAGCTAAATGAATATGCTTCACATTTGTTAAAAGTATAATTAAAACTATTACCATAAAAAAATCATACCATATAATAACAAGTGATGAAAAAAATCAAGGGTTTTTAAAAATTATATAGTGTTTTATACTGAGTATTTTATCATTTAGTTTTATAAAAATATATATAAAAACTAGATTGGCCTGTAAGCGTAATCGCGTAATCAACTGTGTAATCATTGCGCAAACAGGAATTTATCCTTTCTTTGAAATGTAAAAAATCATTAACATAAAACTTCGCAATAAACTATATTTTTTGTATAATATCCCACATGCGGTTCGAACTGACCTTGTAAATTGGTTTGGTCAAATTGAACTCTCACATTATTTTCAGATTTGACTCTACTAAATGCTACGTTTAGTTGTTCATGGTTGAATACAGATTGAGGTAAATAAATTCCGATTAAATCCCGAGGACGAAAAACTCCTTTACCAAGGAAAAGAAAACAATTTCTAATATCTCTACCAATTAATCGAGTTCCATTTACTAAACTATAACTTATATTCTTATTCCTAATTAGAATGGCTACAGACGCTTTTTTAACTTTAATTAATAATAAAAAATTAATTAAAAATAAAAATAAAAGGGTAATCCTGGGGGTGCCAAAGAATTAAAGTATTCTGTCGGCAGAATTATATTATATGTTGAATCTGATATGACGGATTTGGCGCTATATAACATTATTATTTATTTTAAAACAACTCTCATTTAAAGGGCACATAATAACTTTTGAAGCAATATTCTGAAAATCATCAATCGTTTCCCCAAAAACATGATTTATTATTGAACCGGTACAAATAAATTTATCGGGTATTTTAATAATCTTTTCACTCAATTTAATAGGAACCTCATTATTCTCTAATAGCAAAAGCCTTTTTGAAAATTATATCTCATTTGGATTTGATCTCATATTCTTTTTCAAGTGAATTAAAATTACTTTAGGGCAGATTACACTATTTTGTATATATGCTTCAACTATTCTGAATATGTCTCCATGGAAAACAACTGAAAGGATTTGTCGAAAATCACCACCAAATACAATTACTTTTCCACCCATTGGTTAATTACATTGAGTTATATCTTTCAACAAACGATCGATACAATTAATTACTAAAGCAGGAATCATTGAAGTCTCATCAATTAAACTAAGATTTACTTGACGAAGTACATTATCTTTTTGAGAACTCGCTTTTATAGAAGAAACGAAAGCCAAAAGTTATTCGTCTAACATTAACGCTGCAATTCCCGTAAACGCAGTGGCAAGAACAATTTTATTACTTCCTCGTAAATTTTTAATAAATATGAATATACATATGTTTCCCCACATCCTCCTGGAGCTGCTAAAAATTTTATTGACAAATTCTCTTCTTACAGATAATAAAACTTGATCTACAACCAATTTTTGTTCCTCATTCACATTTGCATACATCTTTTACCCAAAATTATTCGTTCATTTATAGATTCATTTCTTAAATTTATTTGAAAAGAGTACTATAGAATTAACAGAAAGAGAAGGCAACCCAAATTGCACAACTTAAATCTTTAGGACAAAAAATTGTTTCTACGAAGTTGTTTTGGCGACAATGTTTCTACTTTTATTTTACAGGGTGCCTTAAGGAATAATAGGATATAATTGGATTAAAATTTTCTAAAAAAAAAATACAAAAAACAATGCGTATTAAAATTATTTGAAATTTTTCTAAATTGGTAAAAATCTATTTAAAAATTTTGTACCAAGTTAATTAAAAATAACTTAAAAAATTTTTTGTTAAATTTTTTCAATAATTAAAATTAAAAATTTTTACTTGCAACTGGTATAGAACATCGGTAAATTTTTAATTTTTTTTTTAAATTTAAGACAGCGAAAAGATTTTAGTTTGCAGGGTATCAAACTTTGCAGGATACTTATCAATCCAGTCGTCAGTTATGAAACAGTCAGTTTTTACCAAATTTTCTTCGTTTCTTTAGTTCAACTGATTTTATGAATTTTATGACTGAAAATGTATACTATACAAAATGTAGCTATTGAATTAAATTGATCTCAATAAAGATTTAACATAAAGAAAATAAAGGAAATTTATTCTAACTCGAACCAGTGTATTTTAAGTTTCAAATTTTTTTTTTACTCCTTTTCTACTCCTTTAAGGAGTATAGAGCATTCACCAAGTTTATTTTAAGCTAGGCTTCAGTTTCTTTAATCATAATATTCACTAAGCCGTTGATTACTCGGCTGTAGCTATTGTATAAGGTTATGAAATATTAATACACAAATGTTAACTTTGTGCGCCATCTATAATCTTCCACAAGAATTATTTATATATTTTTATTAAATCTTATTTTATATTACGATATAAACTATTATGATATAATTATACAATTTTACGATATTTTTTTATTAGATATGATCTGACCGGGGTTTGAACCATAGACCTTGCACATGAAAGGCGGCGTCTTTACCACTACGCTATTGGTCAGATAAATTTCAAATAATATCTTATTTCCTTTTTAAGGTGAATATTTTATATTTTTTTTTTTTTTTTTTTTTTAGTTTTACATTATTAAAATAATAATAATAAAAATAATATCTTATTTTAATAATGTAAAACTAAAAAATATAAAATATTCACGTTAAAAGGAAGAACATAATTTACTTCTGATCTAATTCTATATAACTTTTATATAATTATAACTTGAAATTTATATTCAAGTTTATTCAAAAAAGTGACAATGGAATCAATGGAAAAACAATTATTACAAACTAACCTTGAGCATTGTGTTCATTTCGCGCTAAGTTTAAAATAATCAGGTTTTTTTAATTTAAAAATGTTTTAAAACATTTTTTTTTCATTTCGATATTTCATATCAGTCATATTAGTTTTTGTTAAAACTAATCTTCTAACAATTCTTTTAACTAATTATAATTATAAATTTTATTTCCTTTTATATTAAACTTACATTTCATTATTTTCCTCCCAAATTAACTATTGCAAAGAATATAAAAATTTCGAGAAAATGCTCAGCTTGCATACCTCGCTTATGTAATACAATTTTTAAATAATCGAGTTATCATTCTTTTTATATGGATATTTCTAAATTGTATTTACTGATGTTACGTCCAAAACTGAACGCTTTTTAAAAATGTCTATTATCTTATCAATATTTTTCTTTAGTATCGATAAAAATAAAAAAATCTTAAAAATTTTTAAAACAAAAATAATTTTTATATAAAGTTTTGTTATATTTTCTAAAATTTAAAGTTAAATAGCTAGAAAACCGTGTATAAAACTCGGTCTAAAAAAATTTCAGTTTAAAAATCTACAAGTCGTTTTCAGTAATTAAAAATATTACTGATCGACAGAGCATTTCCAATTTTGGTAAAAAAATTATTTCTATTTCATTATTCATTATTAATAAGGGCTCGAAAATTTAAATTTAGCTATTTTTATACACCTGTTCAAATTATTTTTTACAAATATAAAAAATTCAAAGCTGCAGCATTTTATTTCAACATTATATTACGTTAAAGGTTTTTCTTAAATTTCAAAGGGGTTCTCTACATTGAAGAAACCGTCTCTTTTTTTTAACCATTTTTGCTTAGATAATAAAATTCTAGGTAAAATCCCAAATTTTGCTGGAGTTCACAATTGATGGAAGGGTACTTAAAAAATGGAAGGATGCGGACAGGAGGGGGATGGACAGATCCATCATAAGTTTGCTAAGGACAAACTTGGAGGCTTTCCACATTAAAGCGCTACTAGAACTTAAAAATTAAAACTTGTATGTTTTTATAAAACAGTAACTTTTAGGTTTTCCAAAATTAAAAGTTATTTCGCACTTGTTAACCGCTTTTCTTGAGTGTATTGAGATTATATATTCTTAGTATTGATTTCACTATTAGTCATAATTAATAAATTGATTAAATAACTTAATTATAATATTATCATTTATTTTTATTTATATTTTTATAAAAATAAATGATAAAATACTCAGAATGAAACCCTATATAATTTTGAAAATAAGGTTTTTAAAAACCCTTGGTTTTTTTCATCACTTGTTTATGTTTTAACCACGGTTGGAAAAAAATTTATTTAAACTATATTGTTTTATTCTTCTCCCCTTTTGAAATAGAAGAAAAATGAAAATCGAACTACAGGTAGGTGTTGCACAAAAAATTGATTCATGGCAGAACTTTTTTGTGAAGCCCCTCCCGTAATTCATCTATAGAACTACAAAGTTAGAAAAAGCTTAAATTGTTATAACAAAAGTTCTATAAGAAATATTTTTTTTATTAGGCTGTTTTGTGAGAAATTTAAATTTTATTCACGAAGGGAACTTAGCACATTTTCAAAAGATGTAAAAATGTGATTGACTCTATCTGTCAATCTGAAAATGCTAGAAGACAGCTGTTTTCATAAACTTTAAAGAAATATATAGAATAAAAAATACGAAACTCTTAAATTATAATATTAATTATTTTTTCATAATAAGATTTCGAAAAATTAATAATAATTAATACTGTAATAAATAATTTTTACATAAAACCATAGAGTAAATATAATATAGAGTAATCACGTAGAACAAAAATCTTATGCAATTTTATTCAATTCTGAAGTAACCCAACGTGTATTTGGGAGAGCGTGTTAGAGTTTTTATTATTTTAATAGTTGGGAACTTGGTCCTTGGTGTGAATGTGTTAGCATATTTTTAATAGCAAAGCATACACATAAAAATATGCATACTTTTATTTGTACTTATGCATAGACTCTTTATAGTAAAAAAAATTGGTTTTAAAAATAATTGAGAATATGGATAAATTGGCTTTGATGATAATTTACTTCTAAAATATAAAGCCAATCCCACCTTTTTACTGCATAATTTTTAATTAATGTAATAAAAACAGGATTTTTATGCCAATTGGAAAAAGGTTATTAGATTTAAACGAATTTTTTTTAAATTTTCCAGTTAGTTTTTTCCCTACTAAAATTATCTTTATTCTTTTCTTTCTTTGTTTTGTCATATTAATATTTTTAGCTTTAATATTTTATGTACCTTCCTACTATAAAATTTCTTTGCACATTTTATCTTTTTATAATTTGTTCTTCTTAGTTATTATCTCAATATGTATTTTTTTCAAAAGCCTAAAATTTAAAATATTAATCAAAAAATTTTAATTAACTCTTTAACTCTTAACTCCGCCAATGTGGGTCCCAAGCCCGAATGCAAAAGAAGGAGGGGGAGAAGTACCAACCTCGTTAAAAAACCTTGGTTCAGTCGGCCAGACTGATAGTACCTCGTTAGGGCCCCTGGCGAGGGTTACACGTGAAAAGCGGTCAACGGTTGATGCGGCGGAAAAGAATATCTAAATATTCCAACGGCGTAGCAGGCGTAAGAACCAAATAAATACCGCAGCGTCTGTACTTCAAAGAAGCGGCTGCCAAAGGCGACTGTATTCCATGTTAGGAGCGGCCTTCCCTCTAGCGTTGAGTCTGGTCATCCCGAAAGGAAAGTAGCACCTGCCAGACCCAACTTTTGGCTTATAACCAATCGATGGAACGCTACAAACCGAAAGATTGATGAATAAACATGGTTTTAAAAACGAAAGGAAAGAAGTCTCCAAGAGGTAACCAGAGAAACACTGGGAACCCTCCCGCACAAGCGGCATGCACATCGGATTTGGAGGTGCAGAATTCATGTAATTTCAACAATATTTCATCTATAAATGAAACCAAAGCAAAAATACCTTTATTTAGTATGAAGTACAGTACAAAAATTGGTACTTGGAATGTGCGAACACTTTTTGAAACGGGGAAACTACATCAAGCAGCCCGAGAGTTAAATAAATTTAAATTGGATATTCTGGGTATGGGCGAATGCAGATGGCATGGCTCAGGCGAACACCAACTGGCCAGTGGCGAAATATTTTTGTATTCCGGTCGCGCAGAAAACGATATTCACCGAGATGGAATTGGATTTCTACTTAACAAGAAGGCTTCCAAAGCACTAATTGAATGGAAACCTGTAAGTGAAAGAGTTATATACGTCAAACTACAAGGTAGAGCTAGGAACATCGTTATGGTACAAGTATATGCTCCAACCGAAGTTTCCAGTAAAGAAGCTAAAGAGGATTTTTACCATCAACTCTCAACAACGTTGTCTGAAATCAAGAAGAAAAACTTAGTTATTCTTATGGGTGATTTCAACGCCAAAGTAGGAGCAGACAATAAAGGGCTGAAAAATGTTATGAGTAAACACGGAATCGGATCTATTAATGAAAATGGAGAATATTTGATCGAAACATGTATGACGTCAGAACTCGTCATTGGTGGGACACTCTTTATTCATAAACCATGTCACAAGGCCACCTGGGTGTCCCCCGATAATAAAACTGAAAATCAAATAGGTCATATATGTATCAATAAACTTTGGAGAAGTAGTCTATTAGATGTACGAGCTAAAAGAGGTGCAGACATTGGATCTGACCATCACTTTGTAGTAGCCAAAATTCGTATCATAATAGCTGCAATTGTACAAAAAGCTAAAACTATACCAAAGAAGTTTGACTTAGGAAAATTAAAAGATCCAGCAGTGAATAGTGCTTTCACATCAGAATTAAACAAATGCTACGATGAAACTAATAACCCACAACAAATGACTATCGAAGAAAACTGGAATGCTTTTAAATCAATAATGTTATATATCAATATAACAATTATATCAATAATGTTATATAATATATAATTTTCTTTTTGTAAGGTCCAAAGATAATTTTGATACTGAAGATTTTACAGTCAATTACAAGCAGTTAATTGAGCGGAAACAGAAAGAAAAGAAAAAATTAAAGAAAAAATTAAAGATACTGAAATTAAAGAAATTGAAATTATAGAATTTATGATTCACTTTTATTAAAATTTAAATTAAAAATTAGAACAGAAGAAAATAAATACTAATAGATATTTCACAAATAATTTATTCATGTTTATAAATTTCTGCAGATAAAACAAGCAAGTAGTTATTTAATTTTTGTTTTGTGATTCAAATTATCTAAGAAATTGGCAATAGTTTAATTTCATAACATTTTTTTTTAATGTCCAAATAGTGGACTATCCTGGATCAGACACAGTAATAATGAATATGGGTAAAGCAAAAATTCAAGAAGGAAACTTTAAACTAATCCATATAACCAATTTTGGAACCCTCCAACCTAATTAAAAAAGAGGTTGTTAACCTAAAATATGCAGTTAACTGGGCCAAAGTAGGTGTGGTGAATTCCATATAATTGTCAAAATCTGAAATTGAAATTTTTACCAAAACTTTAGATAATGAAAATTTTCCCTATACAAATTACCTAACAAATTACAAATAACATAATTTTGCTAAATCAGTTTGACGGAAGACTAACTGTCGAAAATGAACTTAAAAATATCAAGGGAACTTACTTAGTAATATTCCAAAACACCACCATAACAATAAATGATACAAGCTATTCATCAAAAGAAGATTTAACAGTCAAAGTATTTCCTGCTATTCTACAACCACAAATCGTCAGACAAGAACTAGAACAAGAACTATCGTTGGAGTTACTACAAGAAATTCATATAAATAACATAAAAGAAATAAAACGATTAAAGGAAAAAGCTTTTACGGATCAGATACTAGGCATCATTGGTATAGAACCAACCACACTAATAGTGGGCCTGCTTCTGGTAAAAACATTTATTCGCTTAAAATCAAAAAAACAAAGTATAATCATAATCAACAGCAAACCAGAGGTAACAGAACAAAAAAATCAAGAACAAACACCAACACAAATAGCAATAACAGAGTAAGCTAGAAATATCAATCTAACAATAGCTGGAACGTCAACAACAATAAATTTAGAACAGACAGCACTCTTGGTTCTACCTTTGTTGTGCACACACTTTAGATAGTAAACGGTATAAAACTGTGTATTTAGAGTATAATCATAATTTTAACATTTTTCTTTTTTTTCAATAATTTCAATTCATTTGTAGTAATTAAATTACTTACTTAATTCTTATTTTAATTTAAAATATTATAATTTTTTATTCTGCTGTGATGGTGTTTTGTTGTGTTTAAATCATTTCCCTCAATTATTGGATTTACAGGTCGCACTTCCAATGGTGGCAAGATAAGTATTTTTGTTTTCATTTTTATTATATTATTTTATTTTCTATTCATAAAAAAAAAAAAATTCTAACTAAACAAAACCTTCACACTATTAACACAGATTTTTAATCTATTATGAACATAAATTTTTTTTTTTTTTTTCATAATATACATTTTGATTTATTTTAACAACTTCGTTATAATTTCTAAAAGTTTCTAATAAATATAAGAACTTTTATTTTATTTTCAAAATTAAAAATTTATTTTAATTTAAAACACGCGTCGGATTTGTTTTGTTTACTATTAATAACTTGTCAAATTTAATTTTTTTTTATTATTTATTTCTCATTCATCTCCTAGCAGTAAACAAAATAAATATATCCATCTCCCTTCTTCTTATGTATGGATGCTCTAATTTTATTCTTTCTAGATTCTCAATCTTTTATATTTTTATTTTGCACTTTAATTGTATTGATAATTGGAAATTAGATTACACTAAAATTACTGCGTATAATTTTATGTGTTGATCTCTTTTTTACTAACTTAAATAAGTTAATACTCATTATGCTATATTAAGATTAAATTTTTTTTTTTTTTTTTCAAACATAAATTTTTTTTTATATTAAAAATTAAATAACATGTGGTTTTACTTTGTTTGCGACTGTAACTTCGTTCAATAAGGGCACATATAGTGTTTCGCCATTATATCGTGCAAGATAAAACTGTTGAACTTTGATATAAGTCGTTTTCTCACTCTAAGTAAAATAAAATTAGCCGGTGTAAATCATTAATTATAGAGGACAAATCGTACATATAAATATTTTTAATTTTAATTTCTAAATTTTTAAATTTTGTTTTATTTCTTCTTTTCTTTTTTTTTTTAATTTTAAATTCAAATATTTATTTCTTTCACTTTCAAATTAATTTTAAAAAATTTCTGTTTTTGCTTATATATCTCTTTTCTATTCTAAAAATCTTTCTATTCGTAAAATTTTTTTGATTCTTAAAATTTTGTATTCATTAATAATTAATTTTCTTTGAAAATTGCCAACTTTTGTATTCATTTTTGTAACATACGCGGGTTGCGGACGAATTTTCATGCCGTAGAATGCCATTTAAACTCTGCAAAGCCAGCTATCCTAGCCATTTTGTGAAACGCAAGTTAGTGGCCAAAAAGATAATTTTAGTATTACAGGCTACTCACTTGTTTCACACTTCGTCCCTTAAAGAGGCTTCGCTATATTTATTAAAAATGACATCGTTTTCAACATTCTTCACATATATAAAGCTTCTAGTCCAACCTTCCATTACATTTGGGTCAAAATTCTCGGTGGAAAACATGTCATATATTTCTGTTTCTTATACAGATCACCCAACTCAATTGAACATGAAACTGCTTCGGAGATTGAACATCTCTCTAACCAGATAAATGAAATTTTGGAGTCATCCCCATAAACTGAAATAGTTCTAGCTGGGGATTTCAATGTTCATAACAGAGATTGGCTTCCTTTTTCAAGTAATCCTTTTTTGAGCCAAAACTCAATTGGGAAACAATTTGAACTGTTTTTATCAATGTTCCACCTTTCTAAACTTGTTCAAAATCCCACTACCTCTAGGATCTGTTTCGGACTACACATCCTGCAAAGTATGTGGTTTCAGTAGAGTGCCCCCTGGGGGGCTCTGACCATTGTTTGGTGAAAACAAGCTTCCATATTAACACCGTGATCAATAGAAAGACTCTTCCCAAAAAACTGGTATGGAATTATAATCGTGCCAACTGGGAAGGTTTAAACCACTTTTTTAAATATTTCGATTGGTCAATGTGTTTTCGCAACAAGAATGTTAACTTTGTTGAAAATGCGATCAGTGAAACCATCTTGCTTGGAATGAGGTTGTTCGTACCTCACTCCATGAGAAGTATTTAACGAAAACCGAATGCATGGTTCAATCGCATTTGTAGTAAAGCAATTCATAATAAGGAGGAGGCTTTTAAACGTTACCAACACAATCGGCCGCAATCTCACAGGGCCAATTATAAAGTGGCCAGAAATAGATGCAAGAGAGTTATCGACAAACAAAAGTTCCTATTCAACCAAAGAATAAAACGTAGGTTGCTCCACATGCCAAAGAACAGCAAGTCCTTTTGGACTTTTACAAAGGGGTTAAAGGAGGATGTATGCGAGTCCGCTTTTCCCCCACTTGTTGATAAAAATAACAGAATTGTGTCAGATTCTAAAGAAAAAGCAAACTAGTTTGGTGAACAATTTGCTTCCAATTCAACACTGCCCCAGTCAACGCAAAATCCACTTCGTATTTCACGCGTTGGCTGGACACGAACAGTGATTAAAATATTGAAGAATCTTGAAGCAAACAAATCGGCCGGTCCGGATGGAATCACTTTAATGGTTCTCAAAAAAACTTATTCCACTATTTCAAAACCTCTCCGCAACCTTTTTTTCCTTTCCTTTACTTCGGGCACTTATCCTGCCCAATGGAAGGTTGCGAATGTTTTTCCAGTTCCAAAAAAAGGCAACAAAAGCTATCCTTCTAACTACCTTGATCTCATGACTTACCTTTGCGAGAAGCTAAATATCAGTCTTT
Source organism: Dolichopus griseipennis (assembly GCA_963082915.1). Lineage (NCBI taxonomy): Eukaryota > Metazoa > Arthropoda > Insecta > Diptera > Dolichopodidae > Dolichopus > Dolichopus griseipennis. The sequence continues at coordinate 67,080,220 of OY720442.1, forward strand.
ATCACTCTGGTGAATCTGATGTTGTAGCCTTGGATGCATCTAAAGCTTTTGACCGAGTATGGCATGATGATCTCCAACTCTTTTCATAATATTTGTCAATGACTTACTTTCAGTAACCTCCAATCCAATTCACAGTTTCGCAGATGACAGCATCCTTGTGGCTTCCTATGAATTTCAAAGCCGCTCTAACATTAATCAATATATTAACACAACAGCAAAATATTTCTAACTAGTGAGCTATACAATGATTGAGCAGAAATCCAAAAATGGGGTGAGTGTAATCGTGTTGATTTCAACACAAAAAAGACTAAATTCTGTTTAATCTCGCGGAAAATTGCAATATCTACCCCCAGCTTGTCACTTCAGGATATACCTTTGCAGCACAAAACAGAACTTAACATTATGGGTATCAGGTTAAACCAAAAATTGACCTGGTCAAACCACATTTTTGGTATAGCTAAATATGCAGCTAAATGTTTAGGTTTCTTGTTTCGCTGTAAAACTTACTTTTCTGCCAATACTTTTTATTTGATTTTTATACCCTACCCCTATGGAATAGATGAGAGGTATATTAACTTTCGTATGGTGTTTGTAACCACCTAAAGGAAGCGAGCTAGATATGGAGATATATATAATTGTGATCAGCGTGACCTCCTGAGTCGATATAGCCATGTCCGTCCGTCCGTCCGCCGTCCGTAGGCACGATAACTCAAAAAATAATGAAGCTATCTTGATGAAATTTAACTGTAGGTTACTAGGACTGAAAGTACGGCGGGGATTGCAAATGGGCGAAGTCGGCCCATGGGTTCGGATTCTGGACCTTTTAATCGGTCCAAGGGCTAACGAAAAAATCATGATCATGATAACTTAACAACTAATGACGGTATCTTCATCAAATTTGTGCTGTAGGTTACTAGTAATGAGACTATGGTTGAGATTGGACCATGGGTTCGGAACCTAGAACTTTTTGATCGAATTTAAGCCAAACGAGCATAATTCCGAACAAACCTCGAAATTTGTTTTTATTTTGTTTTTTTTTTTATTTTTATTTCACCGAAATTAATAAAAATAGTAACTTAAAATTAATATAGAACGTTCCATTTGTGTACAAGGGTTAACTAGTATTGAAAGTATGACGGGGACTGCATATGGGCGAAATCGTACCATGGTCAAAAAATATTGCCGCTATTTTTATGAAAGTTCAACTAGTTACTTTCTAGGTTACTAGTAATGAAAGTTCCATGGGAATTGGTTCTGGTCGAGTTCGGATAATGAGTCCGGATTCTAGAAGCTTTTGATCGATCTGAGGCCAAACGAGTATAATTTCGAAGCCAAAGAATATATTTCCTAATTCCTACGTTTCCCGGAATTATACTTAATTGTAGTGGTGGTTCAGGTGGTACCTAGGAAATCCCAAAATTAAAAAAGCTTATCTTCGAAATCCATTAAGATAGAAACTTTAAATTTGATACACGAGGGTTTTTCCTATTTCCGTTTTTATTTAACACTTTTATATTTTTAAAAGGCTAAGAATTTTATTATAAAACATATTTTGTATAATATTTTATAATTATTACAATAGGTGATATATAATTAAGATACACAATACTTAAGTTATATTTAAAGGTACTTGCTGCATTTATGTAAAATTTATTGTTATATTTAAATGAATTATATGAAAAGTTCTAAATTTGTAATTATATTTTAGAAATACATTTATTTTATATTTTGCGTTTATAAGCTTTTCTAATAAGTACAGAAACTAACAATTTAAAATAATTGCAATTTTAAAAAATTATAAAATATATTATGCTTTGATTAGCTTTTTATAGCAAAATCTAATAATTCAAATTTTTCACTTTTGTAATTGAATTGAAATAAATATATTTCATTTGATTCAAGTTTTTTTGTTTTTTAATATTTTTAAATCGATAAATTAGTAAGAATTTGTAATATTTTTGAGTATATAAAGTAATTAGAAAATGTTTTTAGTATTATAAAGTTAATTTGGTTAGCTATTTCTTACGATCAAACTAATAACAGCTTTTATGGTTTTAAAATGACTTATGGACACCTCATTACATTTGATTAAAAAAGGTATAGGGTATTTCTAAGTCGTTTGCATTTAGGCTGACTATTTCTTTACTTGTTAGAAAAATATTTAAAAATATTTAAAAAATAGATTTAAATAATGTATGTTTATTTGAGACTTCTTATTTTATAGAAGTGAACTGATCACAAAGCAATATGACGTACGAATATGCTACGAATGAATATTGCTTTCGCAGAATCGCTTTTTCGTAGATTATCTTATCTGTACCTGTAAGAGGGAATTTAGAATAGGGGTGAATATCAGCACACTCATTTGAACAAAAATTTGACATTATAATTTTATTGAATATTTAAATCCTACACCTATGAAATAGGAGAAGGGTGTATTAACTTTGGTATGTTGTTTCTAACCACCTAAAGGAAGCGAGCTAAATATGGAAAAGTATATATATTTGTGATCAGCGTGATCTCCTGAGTCGATATAGCCATCTACGTCCGTCCGTCCCTCGGCACGATAACTCAAAAACTAATGGAGCTATCTGGATGAATTTTAATTGTAGGTTACTAGTACTTAAAGTACGTCGGGGATTGCATATGGGTTTATGGGTTCGGATTTTGGACCTTTTAATCGTCCAAAGGGCTAACGAACATATATAAAAAACCACGATAACTCAACAACTAAAACAACAAAAATAATCTTCGTGAAATTTTTGCTCTAGGTTAATAATCATGAAACAACGGCGAAGAACAGTCGAGATCGGACCACGGGTTCGTATCCTAGAACTTTTTGCTTGAATTTAGGCCAATCGAGCATAACTCCGAAACCAAAAAAGATAAAACCCCCAATCAAAATATCAGGGTCCCTGTTCCCCTTTCCTTAAAGTCCTTGAAATTTAGGACCAATTGGAGTAGTGGGTCGGGGACCATCTTCATATCTCCGAAGACTTTAAAGCATATTTTTGAAATTAATAAGGATAATAACTTGAAACTATTGTAGAAGTTTCAAATTTGCCACAAAATTGTCCTTCACTATTTCCTGCATGTTTTCCTAATTTATGATCAATTGAAGTGGTGGTTCAGAAACCTCTCTTAGACTTCCCAAGGATTTAAAGCTTATCTTCGAAATTAATAATATTGGTAACTTAAAATTAAGATAAAATGTTCCAATTGTGAACAAGGGTTAACTAGTATTGAAAGTCGGGAGGGGACTGCATATGGGCGAAATCGGACAATGGTTTCGCATTCTGAAATCTTTGAAAAGTTCAAGGTCTAACGGACATATAGCTAAAAAACACCATAACTCAAAAACTAATGACGCTATTTTGATTTAAACTTTATGTTAATAGAAATGAAAGTACCGCGGGGATTGCTTATGATCGAGATCGGACAATGGGTTCGGATTCTAGAAGCTTTTGTTCGAATGGAGACCAAACGAGCATAATTTTGAAACACAAAGAAGATAAAACCTTAAAATTTGGGGCACAAGTGTTTTTTCTTATTTGCTTTGTGTTCGTAAAATTTTGGATGAACTGAAATAGTGGTTGGCGTACCACCTCAATAATTCCCAAGACCTAAAAGAATATATTCGAAATAAACAAAGCTAGTAACTTGAAATAAATATAGAAGCTTTAAGTTTGGTTCAACGTTGTTTTTTCTTATTTCCTTTGGGTCCCCGAAATTAATTGTAATGGTAGTTCAGGTGCCTTGTTAGAAATCCCAAAATTTAAAAGCTTAGCTTGAAAATTAATATGTATGTAAAATGGATCAGGTCACATTTCAAGGAAAAGTAAAAAGGAATGCAATAAATCTATAAATTAAGTCAAACCAAAATTTTTCAAATTAAAATAATTTAACTATTAAAAATTGAGGATTAATTTAAAAATTATTTAAAATTGAAATAATTTTGTATTTTTTTCAAGAGCATGAAAAATTTTAAATATCAAATCAAAAACTAATTAACACTTAAAACAAATGCATTTTAAATTTTATACGATGCACCCAAGTACGGAACTTAGCACATTATCTCTTTGTAAAATTCAAAAAATGAATAGTCTTTTAAAACAAAATTGAAAAAAATTGACGAAAATTTTTGTTCTACGTGATTACTTTATATTATATTTACTTTATGGTGTTCCTTTATAGCATCATTAGCAATTAAATTCAATTGGAGTTAAGATTTAAATGACGGAAGTTGATATTATTAAATTTATGCGTAAAATATTTTTGCATAAAAAAAAAATACCAAATTTAAAAAAAAAAATCTAATGCAAGTGCTTATTTGATTTTGTAGCTAAATTCATTGATTGATTGGTATTGAAAAAAATAAAAAAGTGGTTGCTGTATTCCTTAATTTCAAAAAAGCATTTGATTTCGTAGATAGAAAAACATAGCTCAAAACACTATATGAAATTGGAATAAATGGTAAGTAACATGAATAGTTCAAGAATTATTTGTCAAATAGATCATAATATATCATAATATAGTAAAGGATTAAGAAGTGAAACAAACGATATTGAGCTTGGTGTTATTCAGGGAAGTCCTTTAGGCCCGACTTTGTTTTCCTGCTACATAAGCAGCCTAATAATAAAGCAATAATAGCAATAATAATAATAATGATACTAGTAATAATAATTATAACGACAAAAATTATAATAACAATAATAATAAAAATAAAATTAATAATAATAAAAATAATATTAATAATAATAATGATAGTAGTAATAATAATAATAACAGAAATCAAAATATTATAATTAGCAATAACAATAACAAGCTCGCTTAATATCCGCTCATACCTTCAATTATTAGAATGACAAAGCAATCATGAACTGAAGATTGTAGATACGCACTGTCTAGATTCAGAGATGAGAAAACTCTTTATAATGTGAAACTTTTCCTTGTTTATCACAATGAGGGCCTACCATCTAATTATAAAGATTTGTATAGCCTTTATTTCAGATTTCACAAAAATATAGGCTTTACTGCTAATGATGTCGAAGAGGACTTTAAGGCTTTTCGAAGTCATTGTGATAGTAACTATTACAATCACTTGTACCAATCTCGCCAGAGCTATAACAAGTTTAAATGGTGCAGTGCTAATACCCGTGCATACATATATGGGTCAGGTATATTAAAATTACTCATCCGTTTGTAACGTATCGATCTAGACGAGCTAGATATAGTGTCAAGGTCAGTACGATAACTCAAAAACTAACGGAGCTAGAGTTCCGAAACTAGATAATTTGTATGTTCCCTATTGTTTTTGGTTAAGATCGGACAAAGGCTTCGGGAAGCTGCCATACAAATTTTTTGAAATTATATGAATATTTTTAAAATTAATAACTAAATAGAAACTAAATAGAAAAACAAACAAAATGTAGTTAAATTATTAATAGCTTTATTGTATAGTGGTTAGGACATGCGACTTGTAGTCAAAATGTCTCATTTCGAATCGATGCTTGGGCAAAATTTTTTTTTTTTTAAATTCATCTTATTTTTTCATTCTCTTCTAAATAAAATATAAGGTATTTATTTTATGTATGAGAAATTTTATTTTTTAGAAAATTTTAAAGAAAACTCTATTTTATATTAAAAGTTATTCATTTTTAGCACATTTTTAAAAAATTTTGTGAAAATGTGCCTATATAGCTCCACTCTGTCCGTCCGTCCATCCGTCCGTATGTCTAAAAAACTTTTACACCCTTTGAAATAGAGTAAAGAAATTTTAACCACGAATAGGTATTCCAAAAAAAGTAATTTCGTGGAAGAAATTTTTTCTGTAACACCACCCGTTAAGGAGCTACAGCCCTCTAAAGTTGGAAATGCCCTATTTTTAAATTGTTATAACAAGAGTTCTGTTAGGTGTATTTTAAATCTGAAACGGCAAAAGATAGCTGGTTCTATAAAATTTATAAATTTTTAAAAGGCAAATGTTTAGGGTTGCCATACGGTACTAAAATTTACCATTATGCAAACTCAATTTATGCAAAATTTTTAGCCCCACATATCTTCTAAACGGTTGGAGCTAGGGTTTTAAAATTTTGGGAGACGTTAGATCCTTAAAAATTGGTGGGAGCAATTTTTTTGTCAAGCCCTCTGTTTAGGAGCTATAACGGCTCCAAAAATTGAGATTAATTCTTAAACTTAAATGGGATTCTTTAAATTTAATAAATTGTCTCTTAGTTTTAGCCATTTTTGCTTAGATAATTTGGGGTGAAATTCCAATTTTGGTGGAGCTCACAATTGATTTCCTAGAACCTAAAAAATGGGAGGGTGGGGATAGGCAGATCCATCATAAGTTTGCTAAGCAAAAATTTGGGAACCTTCCCTTTTGAAAAGCTTCTAGGTCTTAAGAATTAAAACTTTTATGTTTTTTTAAAACAGTTACTTATTCACCAGTGTATGTTTTTCCTAAATTAAACGCTAACATTGAAGTTTCAACATTATATTTCGCAATTGTTAACAGGGATTGTATTCTAAGTATTGATTTCACTATTATTCATAATTAATAAATTTATGAAATAACTAAATTATAATATTATCATTTCTTTTTATATATATTTCTATTAAAATAAATGATAAAATACTCGGTAAGAAATTCTATATAATTTTGAAAATGTGCTTTTTAAAAACCCTTGGTTTTTTTCTTCTCTTGTTTTTAATATTTTTATACCCTACACCTATAGAATAGGTAAAGGGGTATATTAACTTTGGTATGGTGTTTGTAACCACCTAAAGGAAGCGAGCTAGATATGGAAAAGTATATATATTTGTGATCAGCGTGACCGCATGAGTCGATATAACCATGTTCGTCCGTCCGTCCGTCCTTCCGTATGCACGATAACTCAAAAAATAATGGAGCTATCTTGATGAAATTTTAACTGTAGGTTACTAGGACTGAAAGTACGGCGGGGATTGCATATGGGCGAAATCGGCCCATGGGTTCGGATTCTGGACCTTTTAATCGATCGAAGGGCTAACGAACTTTTATAAAAAATCACGATAACTCAACAACTAATGACGCTATCTTCATCAAATTTGTGCTGTAGGTTACTAGTAATGAAACTACTTCGGGGATTCCGTAAGGTCGGGATTGGACCATGCGTTCGGAACCTAGAACTTTTTGATCGAATTTAGGCCAAACTAGCGTAATTCCGAAACCAATGAAGGTATAACCTCCAAATTTGGTATCAGGCTGTCCCTTCCTATTTCGTAAGTGTCTTTGAAATTTGGGCCCCATTGGACTAGTGGGTCGGGGACCAGCCACTCAGTTCCGAGGACCTTAAAGCATATTTTCGAAATTAATAAAAATAGTAACTTGAAACAAATGTAGAAGCTTCAAATTTGGTCCAGGGTGTTCTTTACTATTTCTTCCGTGCCCCCCTAATTTGGGACCAATTGGAGTGGTGGTTCAGGACCTCTTTTAGAGTTCCCAATGTGTAAAAGCTTATCATCGAAATTAATAAAATTAGTAACTTAAAATTAAGATAGAACGTTCCAATTGTATACAAGGGTTAACTAGTATTGAAAGTATGACGGGACTGCTAATGGGCGAAATTGTACCATGGTTTTGGGTTCTGGAACCCTTGACAAGTTCAAGGACTAACAAACATATATCTTAAAAACACCATAACTCAAAAAATAATGCCGGTATTTTGATGAAATTTAAACTCTAGGTTACTAGTAATGAAAGTACCATGGGAATTGTGTGGTCGAGTTCGGACAATGAGTTCGGATTCTAAAAGTTTTTGATCGATCTGAGGCCAAACGAGTATAATTTCCAAGCCAAAGAATATATTTCCTAAAAATCTTTTTATCACAAAATTTAATAATTAGAATTTTTTCATTTTGTAATTGAATTGGAATAAATATATTTTCATTTATTTCAAGTTTGTTTGTTTTTTAATATTTTTAAATAGATAAACCAAATTAACAGCTTTTTATGGTGTTAAAATGACTTATGGATATGTCCTTAAATTTGAACCAAATAGGTGTAGGGTATTTCTAAGTCAGTTACACCGACTGACTGTTTCTTTACTTGTTATAACAAAATTCAAAACAGTTTAGAAAACAATACAATTGGTACCATAGCAAATATAATAATTTTCAAAAAAAAATTAAAATAAACAAAAAATCCATGGCTCACTCAGTGGTTAGGATGTCAGTCTTTTAATTGAAAAGTGTCTGTTTGAATGTCGTTCAGAGCATATTTTTTTTTAAAATTCATCTTTTTTTTATAATCATCTTTTTTCTATTAATTTTTTTTGTAATCTATAGCATATTTTTTTTTAAAATCCATCTTTTTTTTTTAATCATATTTTTTCTATTAATTGTTTTTGTAATCTAATATATTAAGAAGAAAATTTGTTTGTTTTTTTGTTTATTTGTTTGTTTGTTTGTCCAGGATTCACGTGAAAACCACTGTTCCGATTATCACAAAATTTTAAAGGAATAATTCTGAGAGCCCGGGGGTGACATAGACTATGTCACATTTTTATAAGTCAACAGGTTGCGGTTCCGGAGCCGTTTTACGCTTTTTCGTATTTTTTATGTAGAGTCAAAACGGTTTGACAGATTGACATGAAATTTTGTACAAATATTGCTCTTAGCAACCGGAATTAGCTGTATTAATTTTGTTGGAATAAATTAACCCATTTCGCCCTGGCGGGCTTACAAAAAATTTTGTGTTTTCGATTTTTGTGCAATTTTACAGGGTAGTTTCGCAGTTAAAAAAATAAGCTGAGACAAATTTTTGTTGAGTTCGGCTAACCCGTTTGGGCAGTTTTCTTTAAATTTTATTTGCTTAAACGATTAAAAGAGTTTTATTGAAAATTTTGTACCAGCATTTTAATTATAAAAACCCACAGCGTTAATTTGATTTTGATCTGTTTACTCGTTTTGTACAAAGATTCAATGAAATTTTAAAATTTTTGGTATTAACGCAAGTTAACCTTTATTTCAAAAACTCACTTAATTAATAAGACTAATTTTTTCGCTCTCCTTAAATAGTTTCAAATAGTGCAAAAGATAAATGAGATAATATTAATAATAATAAAAATAAAGCTAATAAAGAATCCAAATAATAATAATATCTTTAAATTTAAATAAAATAACATTTTCCTTCTCTACGTTTTTTCGTAAGTCTTTTTTTTTTATCTACTTTGCAGTTGTTGTTTTTTAAAATCAGATTTCAGTGTAAAATTGCAATTTTCTTCAAATAAAATCTAAAAATCAAAAAATTCAATTTCGTATATAATATGTTTAAATACATATTATTTTAAAACAGTTTTTCCAAAAAAGTAACCTACATTTCTCTCATAAAATCATAAAAAAACGAGGAAAAGCGTAGTAGATCTTTGAGGTAAGTACCTATAGTCAAACGGGTATGATAATACTTATATGTAAACTAGCTATTACCGGCGCACGTTGCCACCCACTCAATGGAGTTTTAATTTAAGTTAATGTTATTGAAAATAGTTAACACAAAAATTACACATGGTGTACATGTTAGTTTTAAAATGTAATAAACAGATTTTTTTAAAACGCTTTTTTTTTTTAGAATTAATCTTGCAATTTTTTTACAAATTTATCAAATTTCATCTGAAATTTTTCATAATTATTAAATAATAATAAAAATAAAAATTTTAATTCAGTTATCATTATTTGCGGTTAAACCATCTCTAATTTAGAGCAAAGTAATGAAAAAACCTATAAAAAGCTGTTGGGCCACAGTGGGTTAACGGAACTACACAAATTTTTTTGAGGCTTTTTTTTTAACCAAAGTAGTTCTTGAAAAAATTGGCTGAAACTTGCTTTTTTAAAATTTGCAAGCACCCGGGCAACGCCGGGTAAATCTGCTAGTTAAATATAAAAAAACAAATATTTTGAATTTTGTGTCAAATATTTCAATTGCAATATATGAAATTCTTATTTATTTAATACATAATAGTGGATACGCACAGGCATCTGAAAGATGCATTGTCAGCAAAACATATTTAATATGAAGAAATTTGAATAATGCGAAAGTTGCAATTTAGAGTTTTTCAATAATCATTAACTAATATAGTTCAGTTTAATTTAATTTAATTTTGCTGACATTGATATTTGATTTTTAATTAAATTAAGTTTAGAAAAACAAATAACAATAACAAATTAAGGTTAGTAATTTTACTTATAATTATATTAGGGTTGTTGGGCAGATGACGTAACTCTTCCCCCTTTAGTCTAGAGCGATAGCCAGATGAATTGAATATTGTCAGGCTCACTGGCAGGAGCGACAGGACTATTCATTATGTACGTTTTATTAGGATAACGTGATTTTAAAATATTTATTGCGAAAATGATTAAACATGTAATAATTATTGAGATTGTGTCACCAACGAGGATTGTAACGTACATTTTTTTTTTTATTGACCGTGAGTTATATCTATAGGTTGTCTATTGTTGATTTGATATTTGTCCAATTTTATAAATGATATATCTCGGAATTGTGTTGTTTATAAAGTTGAATATTGTAGGATGATATTTGATCTCTTCCCAATGATAATTTGATTTGGTTGAATTTGTAATATCGTTTATTTGTTTTTCGTAATTTTGAAAATGGATGAGAATTGAACCTTTTAATTTTGGAGTGATAGAATTACATGTTGATTTGATATAATAGTTGTTTATAATATTTTCTATGCAATTTGATTTGTTGACATCTTCTTTATGTAAGGTTTCCTTGCAGCAGTAAATTTTACTATTCTTGGACATTTCTTATCGAAATATTAAAAATTTTTATCATTTATAGTTAGGAGAGGTTTGGTTGTTATTGTTTTAGTATTAGAAGTCGGATTATGCGGAAAAAATAAATAATTTTCTTTTGAAATTAAAGGTATATGAATGTTAAATATGATGTTAGTATTTTTATAGTAGGCTTGAAGTTGTAAAAGTTCATATATATTTTCGTTTGAATTCAAAGTTATATTTTGGTTTTGAAAGATCAAATGAATTTCATCTATTTAAGCTTGATTTAAAATCTGTTTGGAAATCATATTTAATTTAGCAAATATAATAAATATGCTCATTCCACAGCACATCCAAGCCATACCACATAAAGATTTGGAGTGAGTTAGTAACTTAATAAACGTTTTAGAAATAGCTGAATTATTTGAATGTTGGTTATATATTAGAAGTAGATTTAGATTATCTAGAGAATCTTCACGACCTCCACAATGATTTACCTTTTTGCCCTGAAAAAAGTATTCCTGCAACCGGAAAAGTAAGAAAATTGTTAACAGATTTAAATAACAAGAGGCAATATGTAAGCCATTATAGAAATCTCAAACAATGTCTTGAAAAGGGGTTAGTTTTAAAAAAGATACATATAGTTTTGAAATTTAAACAGGGTGATTATTTAAAGAAGTATATTGATTTAAGTACTGAATATAGAAAACATGTGAAAAATATCTTTGAAAAAATTTTTTTTAAATTAATGAATAATTTCGTGTTTGGTAAAACAATGGAAAAAGTTGATAATAGAAAAATAATTGAAAAATCTAATTCATTGAAAAGCAAAGGAAGACATAGCAAAACCAATTTTAATAGTGTCTCAGTTTTTGGCTCTAATCTCTATAATAGTATGAAACCAAAGTTTTAAAATAATTTAACCATTAATTATATAGATACTTTAATAACCATTAATTATATGATAGTTTTATACAATAACAACTGAAGTTAGATTATGCAAAAGATAACCCAATCAAAAATGTATTTTCTTCAGACTTCAGAATATGAAAGCATTAAAAATGCAAAAGGGGTTAAAAAATATGTGTTTTAGAATAAAATATATAGAGTTTTACAAAAGTTCTTTATTTCACAATTTGATTATTTATAGAAATATGAAAATATGTTTCAAAACTTTTTTAGTCCATTTCACAATTTTTTATTTAGTTTACTTTTAACTTGAACTTGGTCACGCTGTCAATTTGTATTTCATGATCACAGCTTATATTATTCATATAATTTCAAACGTTTTATTGGTTTATTTTTTTAAAGTTTTTAGTTAAGTTAATAATCAAACAAAAATACTTCCATCGGTTTTTTTAGCTTTTCAACTTTAAAATTGCAGTTTTACTTATTAACACTGAAAAAATTTTTATAATTTTTCAAACAAATATTAAAATAAGTTTAAACATTTATAATTTTATATTTAAACCAAACTTAAAAACCTTTTCATCTAAAGAAAACATAATGAACGAGCTTTATTAGCTTTGAATTCTAAAATTTTCAGAATCAATTGTCCATATTTTAATTAAAATCACAGCGCGTATATCACGACTAAAACTTTTTATTAAGCTTTCTACTTGGTCAAGTTTATTTCGAAAACTTTAAATATTTAAATACAAAATATTGAGATTATCCCTGTATTTATGTATTTATTGAAATATTTTCATAACCTAAGTAGTATGCTACCCTTAAATTTGTTTCAATGTTATCTGTCTCGTTAGAAAGCATTGAGATAGAAAAAAAACTAGGAAGAGTGTAGTAGAGTAGACTGCGTCAACTCTGGGATACCCGTATGATCGTAACATATACATTATATCATCCGTTTAATTACTTTTGGCAAAATTTCAAACATACAGCTTTATTAAGTGTAGTGTAATGCTCATATAAAAGAAGGAGTTGTATGGCAGCTACTCAAACCCTCTGCAGTAGACCAACTAAATTTTGCTGTAACTTTGGCCATTATACTAAACTATTTTTGGCAAAATTTCAGACATCCAGCTTCATTAAGTGTAGTGTAATGCTCATATAAAAGAAGGAGTTGTATGGCAGCTACTCAAACCCTCTGCGGTAGACCAACCAAATTTTGCAGAAACTTTGGCCATAAAACTAAACTAATTTTGGCAAAATTTCAGACACGCAGCTGTAATAGGTACAGAGTAATACTCATATAAAAAAAGAAGTTGTATGGCAGCTACTCGAACCCATGGACCAAAATGGCTGGATTTAAATAGCGATGACGGCTATTGCAAAAAAAACGAATTTTCGAAAATTTCAAGATCCTAGCTCCTTTAGTTTTTGAGTTATCGTGCGGGCGTACGGACATACATACCTAAATCGTTTCGAAACTTTAGCTCCTTTAGTTTTTTGAGTTATCGTACTAACAGAATGACAAACAGACGGATACACATAACTAGATCGATTTATTTATCGATGATGATCCGAAACGTACTTTCATAAAATATCTAGCTCGTCTAGATCTATACGTTACAAACGGAGAAGTAATTTTAATATACCCGTGCCCTTATGTGTAAACAGATTACGTAATATATATATGTACAGTAACATGTAATATATAAGAATTTAAATAAGAGCGTATAACAAAAATGTAAAAAAAAACAAAAATAATATAAGTAATTAATTAAAACAAATTTTATAGGTTAAGTAATATCATAAAAAAATCATATACATAGAGTATCCATCTAGAAAAAAAAATGTTAGTCAATTTTGTTGATTTGAAATCAGTCCAATACGGTATTTGAAATCACCACATTATCGTAAAAAGATGACCGTATTTTTGGTATACAAAGTAAAATCAAATTGCGATTATTTCTTTGCTTTATTTTTAGTTTTCTTTTTATTTTGTTTGTATGTCAATCGATGTATGTAAAATTGTTTATATTTCCTTATCAAGTTGGACGATTTCTTTTTAAAAAACTTTATTTAATATTTTTATTGTTGTTTTTTTTTTTTTTTGTATGTTAATCGATGTATGTACATTTCTGTATTTCGTTTGGACGATTTCTTTTTTTAGAAAACAGAGAACTTTTGAAAATAAATAATAATTATTCAAGCACTAAATTCTAGTCTAACAAAAATGAAAGAAATTTTAATGTACTTTTTGAAAATTTTTAAACTCTCTTGACAGTCAAAAAAAGTTTTTTGCAGGCATTGTTTAAAATTTCAGAGGAATGCAGATTTTTATTTGAAAAAGTATTCGACAGTTAATAAAATGTTAGCTTTCTTTAAGAAACAAAATTTAATTTAAAAAAAAAACATTATTTACTAAAAAATCATAATAAAAAGTTTTTTTTTTTTTTATTTATTTGTTTATTTATTTATTATAAATTCATGATATTACAGTTATAAAATTACAATATACTAGACTTAGACAATAACTTAAAATTGGTATAAGAGTCTTAGCAATTATAATATATATATATACAGTTATGGAGTATAAATACAAAAATTAAATATATATTTTTATTATAACCTAATGTATATTTAACAATAAAATATTAATTTAGTTATAATTCTAACAATTTTTTTATTAAAGCCTGATCTTTTTTTTAATAATATTTTCAATTTAAATGTGAAGCGACTTATATTACTGCAATTCTTTAAATTCTCCGGAAGATAGTTGTAAATTCTTATTGATGAGCAAAAATTACTGTTTCTAGCCAATTCAGTTCGAGTTTTTTCATGACATAGCTTTCCCATGTTTCTTGTGTTATAATTGTGAATATTCCTTCTTTTTGGTAATAAAGTTTTACTTTTAGTAACACCATTTTCTATTTTGTGTATAATGTTAGCCTTTTCCAATATTATTAATTCGTCTAAGTTAAGGAATTCCGTATTTTTGTATAGATCATCAGTTGGAGTACGCCAATTTAGTTTGTATAGAATCTTGATTGCTTTGTTTATTAATATTTTCATTTTCATTTTTAATGTATTTGAACAACACGACCATGTCGCCACATTGTATCTTATATGAGACATGATGTGTGCATGAAATAATAGTTTAGCTGATTTGTCATCTAATATTATTCCACTTCTTCTAATAGAGCCTAGCAATGGCATTATCTTTTTAGCACATTTTCAAAAAATTTTTTAAAAATGTGCCTATATAGCTTCACTCTGTCCGTCCGTCTGTCCGTCCGTCCGTCCGTCTGTCCGTACGTCCGTCTGTCCGTCCGTCTGTCTGTCCGTCCGTCAGTCCGTATGTTTACAAAAACTTTTACACCGTTTGAAATAGAGAAAAGAAATTTTAACCATGGGTAGTTTTTGCAAAAAAAATAATTTCGTAGAAGAATTTTTTTTTGTAGCCCCACCTGCTACGAGGCTACAGCCCCCCAAAGTTGGAAAAAGCCCTATATTTAAATTGTTATAACAAGAGTACTGTTAGATATATTTTCAATCTGAAAACGGCAAACGATAGCTGGTTTCATAAACTTTATAAATTTTTAAAAGGCAAATGTTTAGGGTTGCCATACGGTACTAAAATTTAACATTACACAAAACTCAATTTTTGCAAAATTTTTGGCCACACATATCTTCTGAACGGTACAAGCTAGGGTCTTGAAATTTTGGGAGAAGTTAGTTACTCTGAAATTAGTGGAGTCGGTTAACAAAATTTTTTTGTCAAGCGCCCTATTTAGGAGCTATAAGGGCTCGAAAATTGAAATTTTGCGATTTTTAAACACCTGTAACTTGAACACCTGTCCAAATTTGTTTTTAGTGATATACAAAATTCAAAGCTCCATAATTATATTTCAACATGTGTCAAAGGTTTTTCTTAATTTTCAAGGGTGGCGAAGCTACAGCCCCTGCAAATTCCAAAAAAGCCCTATATTTAAATTGATATAACAAGAGTTGTTTCTTAAAGAAAGCTAGCTAAGTTTATTTTCAATCGAAAAACGGTAGAAGAAAGCTGCTTTTATAGGCTTTACAAAAATATATCGCTTTAATGTTTAGGCTTGCCATACGGTACTAAAATTTATCGTTATATAAAACTCAATTTTAGCAAAATTTTTGGTCCCATATATCTCCTAAACGGTTTAAGATAGGTTCTTGAAATTTTAGGAGAAGTTAGATCCTTAAAAATTAGTAGGAGTCGGTTAACAAAATTTTTTTGTCAAGCCCCCTGTTTAGGAGCTATAAGGGCTCGAAAATTTAAATTTTGCTATTTTTAAGCACCTGTAACTTGAATACCTGTCCAATTTTTTTTTTTTTTAATATACAAAATTAAAAGGTCCAACATTATATTTTAACATATGTTAAAGGTTTTTCTTAAATTTAAAAGCGGTTCCTTAAATTGAAGAAAGAATTTCTTAGTTTTAACAATTTTTGCTTAGATTGTATAATTCTAAGTAAAACTCCAAATTTTTATTCAAAATTTAATTCCTAGAACCTAAACAATGGAGGGGGAAGGGAGGGTTGGTAGGAAGTAAGATGAAGTTAGATCCTTGAGAAACTTGGCCAACCTTCTCTATTGAAGGGCTATAACAACTTTAAAATAAAAACTTTACTGTTAGCAGTAACTATTTCCAAGTAAATATTTCCAAAGTTAAACTCAGTATGTAATATAATATAGTTTTGAAAATGTGCTTTTTTAAGAACCCTTGGTTTTTTTTCATCACTTGTTTATAATGTAATGAACATGATCATTCCATGATAATTTGTCATCTATTATAATACCGAAATATTTATAAGTTTGTTCTCTTTTAATTTCTCTACTATCAATACAAATTTTTGGATTGATATCAGGCTTATTTAGACGTTTAAAAATCATGTACTTTGTTTTTTCAATGTTCATTGTTAATTTATTTCCATTTAACCATCTCATATATAATTTCAAATCTTTATTGACCAATTTTTCTAATGTTTCCGCATTTTTCGCTGTATAGATAAGCAATGTATCATCAGCAAATATTTTATAATCAGCTTTAATGTTAGAAAATTGCATATTATGCACATACAATAGATACAAGGTAGGTCCAAGAACTGACCCTTGTGGCACACCTATATTTATGGCACGTTCATTGCTACAAACACCATTAACTTTCGTTTTGATAAATCTGTTTGTCAAATACGTTCTTAGTAGTTCATGCGGTAGTCCTCTTATCCCAATTTCATATAATCTGTCCAACAATATTTGATGGTCCACTGTGTCAAATGCATTACTCAGATCTACAAAAACAGAGCATACATAATTTACTTTATCAATATGTTCAATAATAGATTTCACAGAATCATTGATTGCTACATCAGTTCCATGCGACTTTTGGAAGCCAAACTGATTGATGTCAAATCCGCCTGCACATTTAATGAATTCACATATTCTTTTATTAATTATTTTTTCAAATATTTTACTCATGCAGCTAGTGAGTGTTATCGGCCGGTAATTAGATGTTTCCAAGGGAGAACCATTCTTGTATATTGGAATCACAGTACTGCATTTTAATAAACTAGGATAGTTTCCTGTGCGAAAGCTGTCATTAATAAAATTACTAATTATCGGAGATATTATCTCAGCTACCGCTTTTAAGTCTTTTGCTGCTATATTATCTGAGCCAGGTGAATTATCTTTTAGATTCATAATAACATTAAGCACTTCTATTTCATTAGTAGGTACCAAGAACATGGAACTTTCATTTATTCTTTTTTTTATTATATTTCTTCTTTAGTTTGTATTTTATCAGCTAACTCTCTTCCAACATTACTAAAATGTTCATTAAAACTGTTGGCTATGTCTTTGCTAATATTTAAAATTTTATCATTGTGTCTTATTTCCTTTATAATATTGTTACTATCTGCTTTTTGATTTGCTATCTGAGAGTTCAGAACATTCCATATCTTTTCGGTATTTGAACCAGCTTCTTGTAATTTTCTACTAAAATAATTTTGCTTTGCTTTCTTTATCTCTACATTAACCTTGTTTTTTAATTCATTATGTTTTATTTTATGCTCCGCAATATTAGGGTATTTTTTATGATACTTATACAATTTATTTCTGTGTTCAATTAGTTTTAAAATTTCTCTGGACATCCACGAATTATTTTTTCTAATTCTCATATATTTATCACTTGTACTAGTGTCCTTGAAATATTTTATAGCTTCAATCAATTCATAAATATTTTGACAAGTATGCCTACGTAAGTGATATTCCAACAGATATGAGTATTTAGCATAGTTGATACCAGTTATTTGATTATACACCATCGTTTCAAGTTTTCTGAGAACTGATTTAATTTCAACACATACTGCTTTATGATCTAGGTTAGGAATTTCATGCAAAGTGATATTAAAACAAAATCGATTCGTCTTAAGATCTGAAAGAACATGATCTAACAGAGTCGCTGAGTTTAATGTAATTCTAGTAGCTTCATTCATGTTATTTATGTTAACAGAGTTAACATCTAGCATATCCATATACATTCTGCTTGCGTCCGTTTCAGAGAGCAAATCGATGTTAGTATCACCAACCACAATTATATTTTTGTACTTATTGAACAGCTGATCTAGATGTTCTATAAATGCCTTATTGTTTTCAGACGGGCTTTTGTAACATACGGCAATATTAATGGTAGGTTTAGTATCTTCTAAAGAAATTACAATAGTATTGAACGTAATAGATGTTTCCAAAACTTTGTGACTAATACCTTGCTTTACATATATTGCGCAGCCACCTCCTCTGCTTAAATTATTAGAGATAAAGGATGCTGTATACTCAGGAATATTAAAGTATTTTTCTTGTTCTGAATAAAGCCAAGTTTCTCCAACCAAGATAATATCAACATCATTTTTAATTTTTATAAATGTTTCAATTTCGATTAGATTTTTCCTCAAACTTCTAGCATTAAAATGCACCATTTTCAAATTCAATAGTTTGTTCATCATCATGGTCTTCCAATCAAATAATTTTGCCATGATTCTCTATATCTCTGCACATTCTCTCTGTATTTATTTTCTACATGTCTCCTAAAATGAGCTAGATCTTGTAGCACTTCCTTTCTTGATACTCCTGTAGTTTCATGATAATTAAAGTATAGGTTAGAGAGCTCTTGATGGTTATTTGGCAAACCTTCTTGGTGTATAAGTACTTTTAGACTAGTTTGCGTCATTCCCTCATAACAGATATCATCATGATCATGAAAATACGACAAAAATAATCTAACATTGTTGTATATTCTGTGTTCTCTAAGCCGAGAAATAGCATAAATATTGTCACCAGATATAATCGCATTTCTAGTTAATCTGACAATCGGTGGAGCTAGTGGATTAATAAAGCTTTTGTTATTTTACTTTATTTACTGCCTACGTTTATCGTTTCACCCTTTATCCAGTTAGCATATTTAGTTGTTGGCACTACAACTTGTCTTTCATCTTTAGGCATATCTTTAAGTTAAGGATATAATTAAAAAAAAAAAAACATGATTTATCTTTATGTAGCACTAGCTAATACCCGGTGCGCGTTGCTGCGCCTCTCAATGGAGGTTTAATTGAAGTTGATGTTACTGCAAAAAGTTAACACAAAAATTACACTCGGTTTACACATGTAAATTTTAAAATGTATGAAAGCAATCTTTTTAAAACCATTTTTCTAAGATTGTTCTAGTAATTTTTGAAACTTTCTGTAATTCAAAGCAGTACAAACTACTTTCCAAATTTTGACGTAATTTACTTCCAAAAAATTTTTTTTGAAAAATCGTAGGACCGACTGTTAACAGACTCAACTCTATTTTCAAGTTGCTTCACACATATAAAACTTGAGGTAAACTGGTCAAATAGTTTCTAATTTAGAGTTAAGTAACGCAAAAATCTATTAAAAGCCACTGTGCCCCACTGGGTTAACGGAACTACACTTTCTCTTTGGGCAAAGCAGTATTGCGCAAAATTGGACGTAATTTGCATCCAAATCACTCAACAAAATTTTTTGAGGCTTTCTTTTTAGCCAAAGCAGTACTTCGCAAGTTTTGACAATATTATCTTCCAAAATTATTTTGACCAACCGTCGGGCCGACATGGGTTAACAAATTCTAAATCTGTTAATAGTGTCAACTCAATTCTCACAGGGGAGCACGTATACAAAATTTGAAGAAAATCGGTCAAACCGTTTTTAATTTAGAGTTAGGTATTGAAAAAACCTATAAAAACCTGTTGGGCCCCAATGGGTTAATGCAAGTCAATAAAATTTTTTTGTGGGTTTTCTTTTTAGCCAAAGCAGAATTTCATAAAATCGGACAAAATTTTAACCCAAAATTTTTTTTTACCACCCGTCGGCCCGACATGGGTTAATAAATTCCAAAACTGTTAATAGTGTCAACTCAATTCTCAAGGAGCATCACGTATACAAAAGTTGAAATCAATTGGTCAAACCGTTTCGAATTTAGAGTAAAGTATTGAAAAAACCTATAAAAAGCTGTTGGGCCGCAATGGGTTAATGGAACTCAACAAAATTTTTTTTGGGGCTTTCTTTAAAGCCAAAGCAGAATTTCGTAAAATCGGACAAAATTTGGACCCAAAATTTTTTTTGACCACCCATCGGCCCGATATGGGTTAATAAATTCCAAAACTGTTAATAGTGTCTACTCAATTCTCAAAGAGCATCACGTATACAAAATTTGAAGTCAATCGGTCAAACCGTTTCGAATTTAGAGTAATGTATAGAAAAAACCTATAAAAAGCTGTTGGGCCGCAATGGGTTAATGGAACTCAACAAAATTTTTTTGGGGCTTTCTTTAAAGCCAAAGCAGAATTTCGTAAAATCGGACAAAATTTGGACCCAAAATTTTTTTTGACCACCCGTCGGCCCGATATGGGTTAACAAATTCCAAAACTGTTAATAGCGTCTACTCAATTCTCAAAGAGCATCACGTATACAAAATTTGAAGTCAATCGGTCAAACCGTTTTAATTTTAGAACAAAGAAGTTTAAATACTTGCACCACAGCCCCAACTTGGCGGTCCGTTAGAGCAAAATTTTTGGGCCACGATTTCTTTCCGTACCCAAAAACCCCTATATACAAATTATCATGAAAATCGGCTTGGCAGTTTAGGAGTCTATTCGCTACAAACAAACAGACAAACAAACAAACATACAAACAAACAAACAAATAAACAAACTTTCGCTTTTATATATATAGATTATTAATAGGCAGTTTCAATTGCGTAACGAAGCCAAACAATTTTTAAAATGAATTTTAAAAGTGTTAGTAAATGGTCCCAAGATGAAAAAAACGTAGCAATAAATATTCATTTAAATTCACCAAAAGGGTTATAAATTTTTGAGAAATGGAGTAAAGCTTAATTTGCCCCATTTTAGTTCCCTTAATAGATGGATCTTTATCAAACATTTAAATATAGGTCTTAACGACAAAAATATAAATAAGTTAGGCATTATATTCTCGGAAAAAGATTTAATTGAAAGGTTGGCTGTATTGGTATTCGATGAAATAGCCATTAGAAGGCTATACTATAATAGGTCACTGGATGAAATTAGTGGTTTTTCTGATTATGGTTCCGGCAGAACAAAAGCCATCGGAAAATACATAAATACATATGTATATTTTATAATGTGTATATACAAACTTAAAGGGTTTTTTATGCCGAATGGAATATGAATTTTGAAAACTTATTTATATACTTTTCCATAATATATTTTACCGGCTTTTACCTTTCAGAATTCTAAATTAAATAATAAAGTAATAAAACAAATTTTCAATAAGATAAACAAAAATTTTATATATTTTTTTAGTAGGTAGTTAAAAACCTAAAAATGTAAAAAAAATATTTACATACCTATTTTAAACTAACGAAAATTTAAAATACATGTACCTAGAATGTACCTAGAAGATAATTTATGGAATTATTTTCTAACGTTTTGAAAAATTTGGGATAATGCAAGTAAAAAAACATAAAGCAAAAAAAAATAAATTTCATTCTTTTTTTTCTATCAATAATATTTTTTAGCACATTTTCAAAAAATTTTGTAAAAATGTGCCTATATAGCTTCACTCTGTCCGTCCGTCCCTTTTTACCTACGATTGACTAAAAAATATCAGAAATGGGTAGGTATTGCAATAAAAATAATTTAATGTTAAAACTTTTTTTTGTAGCCCCCCCCCGTTAAGGAGCTACAGCCCCACGCAAAATGCCCCATATTTAAACAGTTATAATTAGAGTTCTATAAGGTATATTTCCAACCTGAAAACGGTAACAGACAGCTGTTCTTATAAGCTTTACAAATTTTAGGGTACCAATTGTATAGGGTTACCATACGGTACTAAAATTTACCGTTATTCAAAACTAAGTTTTACAAAATTTTTGGTCCCTCATAACTTCAGAACGGCTAAATCTAGAAACTTGAAATTTTGGGAGAAGTTAGATCCTTAGAAATAAGTAAGAGTCAGTTAACAAAATTTTTTTGTCACGCCCCCTCTTTAGGAGCTGTATGGGGTCGAAAATTGAAATTTTGCTAAAAATTTAGCTTTTAAACACCTATAACTTGAATACCAGTCAAAATTTTTTTTTATTTGTATACAAAATTGAAAGCTCCAAAACGAAAGTTTCAATAAGTGTCAAAGGTTTTTCTTAATTTTGACTTTGTCCGTCCGTCCGTCCGTCCGTCCGTCCGTATGTTTACAAAAACTTTTACACCGTTTGAAATAGATTAAAGAAATTTTAACCACGGGTAGATATTACAAAAAAATTAATTTCGTAGAAGAATTTTTTTCTGTAGCCCCACCCGTTACGGAGTTACAGCCCCCCAAAATTGGAAAAAGTCCTATATTTAAATTGTTATAACAAGAGTTTCTTTAAGTGTATTTTTAATCTGCAAACGGCAAAAGATAGCTGGTTTTATTGGCTTTACAAAAATATAAGGCTTAAATGTATAGGGTTACCATACGGTACTAAAACTTACCATTAAGCAAAACTAAATTTTTCTTAACTTTTGCTAAATTTTTGGCCCCATATATCTTCTAAGCCGTTCAACCTAGGGTCTTGAAATTTTGGGAGAAGTTAGGTCCTCCAAAACTAGTAGGAGTCGGTTAACAAAATTGTTTTGTCACGCCCCCTGTTTAGGAGCTATAAGGGCTCGAAAATTGAAATTTTGCTATTTTCAACCACCTGTAACTTTAACACCTGTTCAAATTTTTTTTTACAAATATGCAAAATTTATAGCTGCAGCATTATATTTCAACATACGTTAAAGGTTTTTCTTAAATTTGAAAGGGTTTCATTAAATTGAAGAAATTGTCTCTTAGTTTTAACTATTTTTGCTTAGATAATAATATTATAGGTAAAATTCCAAATTTTGTTGGAGTTCAAAATTGATTTCCTAGAACCGGAAAAAAATGGAAGAGTGAAGACAAGAGGGGGGTGAGCAGATCCATCATAAGTTTGCTAAGCAAAAATTTGGGAACCTTCCCCATTGAAGGGCTAGTAGGTCTTCAAAATTAAAACTTTTATGTTCTTATAAAACAGTAACTTATTTACCAGTGTAAGTTTTTCCAAAATTAAACGTTAACATTGAAGCTCCAACATTATATTTTGGACTTATTAACAGGTTTTCTTGAGTGCATTGGGGTTATATTCTAAGTAATTCACTATTAGTCATATATGTAATTATTAATGAAATAACAAAATTATAATATTATCATATATATTTCTATAAAAATAAATGATAAAATACTCAGTAAGAAACCGTATATAATTTTGAAAATATGCTTTTTAAAAACACTTGGTTTTTTCCCTCACTTGTTTATTTTATAATCAAAATATACACACAATACATACAAAAAGAAAAAAGAGAGAAATATATACAATTGTACACACGTCGATTGACATACAAACAAAAAAATAAAAAAAACTAAAAATTAAAATAAAAATAAACTAAAATACGATAAAGTTGATTTTACGAAATAAAAAAACTTGTCTAACTTTTTTGTTCTACGTGAATACTCTATGTATATAATTACTTTATGGTAATATTAAAACAAAACGAGGTAAATTGTAGTTGCCCTTGTGAACTTTAAGATACCCGTGCCACTATGATGTATAAAATAAAATGAACCGTTATTTATTATGCTATATATATGCAAAAAAAAAATATAAAAAAGTAAAATAGTAAAAAAAAAAATTGAACTCATTATTCCATAATTTTTGCTTAATAAAAAAATAAATTTAAAAAAGAAAACCATAAAAAAATACAACAAAAAATTACCATAAAAAAAAATTGGCACACCCTAAAAGTTGGTCCGAGTGATGTCCAACTTTGCCAAGTAACTTGCCTTATTACTTTACCTGCCCAGTTTTAATTTTAACCTCGTAGCTTCATTAAATTCACAGTTATTGAATTGAAAGCTTTGAATGGTAGGTGACCGAAAATGAGGCCGCAACATTTTAAAACTTCATATAAGTGCTCGATTTATTATATAACTAACCGTGTGTAATTTTCATTCTCATAGTATAATTAGTTTTGAAGAAATTCATATTAGTGCAAAGAAATTGTATGGCAGCCCTCCGAAAATGGGGCCGTAACATTTTGAAACTTTATATAAGTGTTCGATTTATTATATAACTAACGGTGTGTAATTTTCATCCTCGTAGTATAATTAGTTTTGAAGAAATTCATATTAGTGCAAAGAAATTGTATGGCAGCCCTCCGAAAATGGGGCCGTAACATTTTGAAACTTTATATAAGTGTTCGATTTATTATATAACTAACGGTGTGTAATTTTCATCCTCGTAGTATAATTAGTTTTGAAGAAATTCATATTAGTGCAAAGAAATTGCATGGCAGCCCTCCGAAAATGGGGCCGTAACATTTTGAAACTTTATATAAGTGTTCGATTTATTATATAACTAACCGTTTGTAATTCAGAGACATGTCCGTCCGTCCGTAGGCACGATAACTCCAAATATAATGGAGCTATCTTGATGAAATTTTAACTGTAGGTTACTAGGACTGAAAGTATGGCGGGGATTGCATATCGGGCCATTGGTTCGGATTCTGGACCTTTTAATCGATCGAAGGGCTTACGAACATATATAAAAAATCACAATAACTCAACAACTAATGACATTTTCTTCATCAAATTTGTGCTGTAGGTTACTAGTAATGAAACTACTTCGGGGATTGCGTAAGTTCGGGATTGGACCATGGGTTCGGAACCTAGAACTTTTTGATCGAATTTAGGCCAAACGAGCATAATTACGAAACCAATGAAGATAGAACCTCCAAATTTTGTATCAGGGTATCCCTTCCTATTTCCTTAATGTCTTTTTGGGCCCAATTGGAGTAGTGGGTCGGGGACCAGCCATACATTTCCGAAGACCTTAAAGCATATCTTTAAAATTAATAAAGATAACAACTTAAAAAAATGTAGAAGCTTCAAATTTAGCACAAGGGTGTTCTTTACTATCCCTTGCGTGTCCCTCTAATTTGGGATCAATTGGAATGGTGGTTCAGTATCCCTCTTAGACTTCTTAAGTTTTAAAAGCTTATGATCGAAATTATTAAAAATAGTAACTTAAAATTAAGATAGAACGTTCAAATTGTGTACAAGGGTTAACTAGTGCTTAAAGTTAAGCGTGGACTGCATAAGGGCGAAATCAGCCCAAGGGTTCGGATTCTGGACCTTTTAATCGGTTTCAGGGCTAACGAACATATATAAATAATCACGATAACTCAACAACTAATGACGCTATCTTCATGAACATTGTGCTGTAGGTTATTGGTAATGAAACTACGGCGGCGATTGCGTACGGTTAGGATTGGACAATGGGTTCGGAACTTAGAACTTTTTGATCGAATTTAGGTCAAACTAGCATAATTCCGAAACCAATGAAGATAGAACCTCCAAATTTGGTTTCAGAGTGTCGCTTTCGATTTCCTTAGTGTCCTTGAAATTTGAGCCCAATTGGAGTAGTGGGTGGGGACCAGCCACTCAGTTCCGAGGACCTTAAAGCATATTTTCGAAATTAATAAAGATAGTAACTTGAAACGAGTGTAGAAGCTTCAAATTTGGAACATGGGTGTTATTTACTATTTCCTGCGTGTCCCTCTAATTTTGGATCAATTGGAGTGGTAGTTCAGTACCTCTCTTGGACCCCCAAATGTGTAAAACTTTATCATGGAAATTAATAAAACTAGTAAATTAAAATTAAGATAGAACGTTCCAATTGTGTACAATGGTTAACTAGTATTGAAAGTATGACGGAGACTGCATATGGGCGAAATCGTACCAAAATTTCGGGTTCTGGAACCCTTGAAAAGTTCAAGGGCTAACAAACATATATCTTAAAAACACCATAACTCAAAAAATAATGCCGCTATTTTGATGAAATTTAAACTCTAGGTTACTAGTAATGAAAGTACCATTGTTATTGGTTCTGGTCGAGTTTGGTCAATGAGTTCGGATTCTAGAAGCTTTTGATCGATTTGAGGCCGAACGAGTATAATTTCGAAGCCAAAGAATATATTTCCTATTTCCTATGTGTCTCCGAAATTTAGACTTAATTGCAGTGGTTCAACTATGTTCAAAGGTACTTGGTGCATTTATGTAAAATTTATTTTTATATTTAAATGAATTATATGAAAAGGTGTAAATGTGTAATTGTATTTTAGAAATACATTTATTGCGTATTTTGCGTATAAGCTTTTCTATTAGGTATATTAACTAGCCATTTAAAATAATTGCAATTTTGAAAAATTTGGAATATTAAATATATTATGCTTTGATTAGCTTTTTATCACAAAATTTAATAACTAGAATTTTTTCATTTTGTAATTGCATTGGAATAAATATATTTTCATTTATAACAAGTTTTTTTGGTTTTTAATATTTTTAAATAAATAAATTAGTAAGAATTTATAATATTTTTTAAGAGAAAGTGTAATTAGAAAATGTTTTTAGTATTATAAAGTTAATTTGGTTGTCTTACAATCAAATTAATAACAGCTTTTATGGCGTTAAAATGATTTATGGGTATGTCATTAAATTTGAACCAAATAGGTGTAGGGTATTTCTAAGTCGGTTGCACCGACTGACTGTTTCTTTACTTGTTTTTAATCTTTTGCCGTTAGCTTTTATCTAATTGACCCTGTAGATAAAAGCTTATGAGCGTTTGAGGTTCATTTAGCTTATGAACGAGTCTCTCTAATTTGAATGTACGTTCCTCGCTTGCTTTTACATTTAGTTTCAGTAATTTATTTTCTTGTAACATTTCCACATTGATTTTAATAAGTTCATAATTTGATCAGTAAAAATTTATTGTGATTTATGAATATTAATAACAGCCGTAACAAATTTTTGTAAACATTCAGCCAATTTTTCGCCTACACAATCGCTTGTTGTTATAACTGTTAATGCAATTTCTGTTTTCTTACCGCCATTAAAAACATTTTCGTTGCTGCCATTAAGCTTACCTACAGTCTTTGTTGAAACAATACTGTCATCGCTATCTTCGGATTCATTTTGATATTCTCCATCATCTTCAGCTATTATAAAATCATTAAGTTGC
Organism: Dolichopus griseipennis; assembly: GCA_963082915.1. Classification (NCBI taxonomy): domain Eukaryota; kingdom Metazoa; phylum Arthropoda; class Insecta; order Diptera; family Dolichopodidae; genus Dolichopus; species Dolichopus griseipennis. The sequence goes on from OY720442.1 coordinate 67,107,564, forward strand.
AATAGACATTTTGCACATTTTCAGTTTGCACTTCCAGCTTAAATTAATTTGTACAATTCATCTGAAACTAGTGCGCAGACTGATTGATATAGTTTAGAAACTACCTATTGCATTTCTCACATATAGCCATTTTATGCACATTATAGCTTTTTGTTGTTTTTTTAGCACATTTTTCAAAATTTTTAAAAAATAGTGCCTATATAGTTTCTCTCTGTCCATCCGTTCAGCTCGTTTTTAGCTACGAATAATTAAAAAATGTCAACAAAGGGTAGGTACTATAAAAGAATCAATTTCATGAAAGAATTCTTTTCTTTTGGGCGCATCCGTTACGGAGCTACAGATCTCCAAGGTCGGAAAAAGCCTTAAATTTTTTTTTAATCTAAAAACGGTTTCTATAAGCCAGTTGTTTCTATAAGCTTTTTAAATTTTTAAAACGAAATTTCAACAGGTTGCCATGCGGTTCTAAAATATACCATGCAAAACTTGGATTTTAAGTGGATTTTGAAATTTTCACAAATTCGTTTTTATGTAATAGCCGCCATCGCTATCCAACCATTTTGGGCCACGGGTTCGAGTACCTGCCATACAACTTCTTATTTTATATGACCATTACTCTATAACTATTGAAGCTGGGTGTCTGAAATTTAGCCAAAAATAGTTTAGTGTTATGGCCAAAGTTATTGCAAAATTTGGTTGGTCTACTGCAGTGGGTTCGATTAGCTGCCAGACAACTCCTTGTTTTATATGAGCGTTACACTACACCTAATAAAGATGTATGTTTGATATTTTTGCCAAAATAATTAACCCTACTACACTCTTCCTTGTTATAAGTTATTTTCGAACTTGAAAAATCTAATTTCGTTACATATACATCCTTTAAAAAGCACATTTGCCCTTGCCCTTATTTGTATCCACGAAAATATAAGTTTATATTGATTTGTTAAATTTATGTTTACATATAATTTAAATTGATATAGATATCCATATTTTTCCTTAATTCATATTTAAATTTTCAATAGAAATCTATGTCAAACAATTTTAAAAGTAATTTTAATTAAAAATATTATTAGTATTATAAAAAAGTTAAAAAATATTGTAAAATATTGTGCACTTCTATTTAAATTTGTATGATTATAAAATCGATATTTCTGTTTTGGTCCTACAAACACGGTTATAATTTCCCCGGCTCTGCACCTCCTAAACCTTTAGATTAATGTAGGACTTATGAAAATACCACTTTTAGTTTTGGCGCTTTTATTTCTTAAAATAAAAAATCAGACTTAAGAAATTATATATAGACTAGATTGCCAGTACGCGTAATCCACTCTGTATTCATTGCGTAAAAATTAATTATTCCTTCCTTTGTAATGTAAAAAATCATTAACATAAAACTTTGCGGAAAACTATATTTTTGGTATAATATCCCACTAGCTTTTCAAACTGACCTTGTAAATTTGTTTGGTTAATTTGAACTCTCACATCTTTTGCATGTTTGGCTCTACAAAATGCTATATAGTTGTTCATGGGTGAATACAGATTGAGATAAATAAATCTCTCTAATCTAATAAGAAACTGCTTTCCTTTTAAAGTGAATGGATATTTACGTCAGTACAAATTAACTCTATTCGAGGAAGAAAAACTACTTTATGAAAAATTAAAGAAAATGTTTTTTTTTTTATTATAAAATATTTTTCTTTTTAGCTCATTTTCAAAAAATTTTGTAAAAATGTGCCTATATAGCTTCACTCTGTCCGTCCGTCCGTCCGTATGTTTACAAAAATTTTTACACCGTTTGAAATAGAGAAAAGAAATTTTAACCATGGGTAGTTTTTGCAAAAAAAACGAGGAAGAGTGTAGTAGAGTAGACTGTGTCAACTCTGGGATACCCGTATGACCGTAACATATACATTATATCATCCGGTTAATTACTTTTGGCAAAATTTCAAACATTCAGCTTTATTAGGTGTAGAGTAATGCTCATATAAAAGAAGGAGTTGTATGGCAGCTACTCGAACCCTTTGCAGTAGACCAACCAAATTTTGCTGTAACTTTGGCCATTACACTAAACTATTTTTGGCAAAATTTCAGACACCCAGCTTCAAATGGTGTAGTGTAATCCTCATATAAAAGAAGGAGTTGTATGGCAGCTACTCGAACCCTCAGCAGTAGACCAACCAAATTTTGCAGTAACTTTGGCCATTATACTAAACTACTTTTGGCAAAATTTCAGACACGCAGCTTTCATAGGTATAGAGTAATGCTCATATAAAATTAGAAGTTGTATGGCAGGTACTCGAACCCTTGGACCAAAATGGCTGAATTTAAAACTCGATTCCGTTTTTTGCATAAAAACGAATTCGTGAAAATTTCATAATCCTAGCTCCTTTACTTTTTGAGTTATCGTGATGACGGACGGACGGACGGACATACATAGCTAAATCGATTTATTTTTCGATTCTGATCCGATCCATACACTTGAGTCTATATCTACCCCCCTCCTTCTCTGCGTCACAAACGTAATGGCAAATTTATTATACCCTTGGACTATGTAGTCATACGGGTATAATAATTTCGTAGAAGAATTTTTTTTTGTAGCCCCACCTGCTACGAGGCTACAGCCCCCCAAAGTTGGAAAAAGCCCTATATTTAAATTGTTATAACAAGAGTACTGTTAGATATATTTTCAATCTGAAAACGGCAAACGATAGCTGGTTTCATAAACTTTATAAATTTTTAAAAGGCAAATGTTTAGGGTTGCCATACGGTACTAAAATTTAACATTACACAAAACTCAATTTTTGCAAAATTTTTGGCCACACATATCTTCTGAACGGTGCAAGCTAGGGTCTTGAAAATTTGGGAGAAGTTAGTTACTCTGAAATTAGTAGGAGTCGGTTAACAAAATTTTTTTGTCAAGCCCCTTATTTAGGAGCTATAAGGGCTCGAAAATTGAAATTTTGCGATTTTTAAACACCTGTAACTTGAACACCTGTCCAAATTTGTTTTTTGTGATATACAAAATTCAAAGCTCCATAATTATATTTCAACATGTGTCAAAGGTTTTTCTTAATTTTCAAGGGTGGCGAAGCTACAGCCCCTGCAAATTCCAAAAAAGCCCTATATTTAAATTGATATAACAAGAGTTCTGTTAGGTTTATTTTTAATCGAAAAACGGAACGAAAAAATATATCGTTGTAATGTTTAGGGTTGCCATACGGTACTAAAATTTATCATTATATAAAACTCAATTTTTGCAAAATTTTTGGTCCCATATATCTCCTAAACGGTTTAAGATAGGTTCTTGAAATTTTAGGAGAAGTTAGATCCTTAAAAATTAGTAGGAGTCGGTTAACAAAATTTTTTTGTCAAGCCCCCTGTTTAGGAGCTATAAGGGCTCGAAAATTTAAATTTTGCTATTTTTAAGCACCTGTAACTTGAATACCTGTCCAATTTTTTTTTTTTTTAATATACAAAATTTAAAGGTCCAACATTATATTTTAACATATGTTAATGGTTTTTCTTAAATTTAAAAGCGGTTCCTTAAATTGAAGAAAGAATTTCTTAGTTTTAACCATTTTTGCTTAGATTGTATAATTCTAAGTAAAATTCCAAATTTTTATTCAAAATTTAATTCCTAGAACCTAAAAAAATGGAGGGGGAAGGGAGGGTTGGTAGGAAGTAAGATGAAGTTAGATCCTTGAGAAACTTGGCAACCTTCTCTATTGAAGGGCTATAACAACTTTAAAATAAAAACTTTATTGTTAGCAGTAAATTTTTTAAGTTAGCAGTAACTATTTCCAAGTAAATATTTCCAAAGTTAAACTCAGTATGTAATATAATATAATTTTGAAAATGTGCTTTTTTAAAAACCCTTGGTTTTTTTTCATCACTTGTTTATTTCAGAAATTGGTGAATCCAGGGCTAGTTGGAAGTACCAATTTAAACATTTAGGTTAAAAATTTCTAATGTTGGGATTTTGTAACTGTGATTTTTTGATTTCGGATTTTGAAATTTGGGATTTTGTGATTTAGGATTTTGTAATTTTGGGATTTTTAAATTTTGGAATTTTCTTTTCTTTAGGTTTTTTTTGATTTGGGATTTTTAGACGTTTCCTTTATTATTGAACCAGTACAAATAAATTTATTGGGTATTTTAATAATCTCTAGACTCAATTTATTTCATTTGGTAAAAAGTTTATCTCATTTGGATTTGATGTCATATTCTTTTTCGGAGGGATTTGTCGAAAATCACCAACAAATACAATTACTTTTCCTTCCATTGAATCATTACATTGCGTTATATCTTTTAACAAACGATCGAAATAATTATTTGCTAAAGCAGGAATCATTAAAACAATTAAAATAAGATTTGCTTGACGAAGTGCATTAGCGTTTGGAGAACTTGCTTTTATAGAAGAAACTGCAGTATCTGTTATTGGTACTGGTTAAACAAACTTTTCATGTAATATTTAATTATAAAAAGCATTTTAATTATAAAAACCCAATTTGGTTTTAACTTGTTTACACGATTTGAACAAAGTTTCATTCTTTCCACTTACTCGAGTACTTTTCTTCTTCCCAAATTGTTTGAAACAATGGGAGCATTATATCTGCCGTTGCGGGGATGTCTGCTTTTAGAAGTTCGGCGGGTGTTCGGTCAATTCCTGCAGCTGTTATACAGAATACTGTATAAAATGTTCGTTCAACAAACGGAAAAGGTAGTCTTTCCACCTCCTTCCATCTTCGTCCACGATAATATTTTGCTGCTTTGTTGAATGACCTGAAAAAATTTTTGTTATCTTGTATAAGGCTTTGCCATCATTTCTTCTTGCTGCTATCTCTGCTTCAGTAGCAAGATTTTCTATTTGTTCTCGCATTATACTTCTCTGCTCGATTTTATGTGCTGTCTTAAACTCGCTGCGGAGCTCATCCAATAGCCGCGGATCCTGTTCAGAGTTTATTTTGATTTTAACTCTTTATGCCTGTCTATGTTGTCCCACGAAATTTGTGAGATTCATGTGGCTTTTTGCTGCGGTTTTTGGGAAATTCTCTCTCTTCCAATTTTTATAAATAATTGCTTCCCTTTACTCCAGTTTTAATCTATAGAAACTGCCCCGTCCTCTCGCTCATTTGCTTCATTAAATTTTCATGCACTTTCTCGGAATTTTTGTACAAAATTTCCACATGTTGCGGGATTTTTTAACGCTTCAACATTGAAGAGTGCTCTTCTGATAGGTAATTGATTTCATCTTTGTACAGTTCCTGTTCTTACATGGATTCGCACAACAACTAAATGGTTATCGCTTTTAACGTCAGTGCTCCTCTTATATCGAACGTCGCAAAGAAATTTCCTTCACTTCTGTTGGACAATGAAATGGTCTATTTAGTGTTCGGTTCGACCATTTAGGGACATTTATGTTACTTTATTACACGACTTATGTGCAAACAGCGTACGGCCAATGACTAGCTGGCGGGAATTGCAAAAATCCATGATCCCTTTTCCATTGTTGTTTCTCATCCCAATGCCATGCCGCCCCATGACCCATTCTAAACCAGAGTTTTCCGTTCTGACTTTTGCGTTTAGATCAGCCAATATCATTTTATGTCGGCTTTTGGAGCGTTATTTTATGTTGTCCCAAGTAAACTGTAAAATTTCTGCTTTTCTTTATCTTCTGCTTCTTCGGTAGGACCGAAACATTGTATTTTGGTTATATTTCAGATCCTAGATTTGAATATAGAAGGCATTAACCGACCTAATGAATATGAATTTGATATCGCTAGAATGGGATGCATTAACCAACTAATATAATACATTGCACATTGCAATAAATCATATTTCTTATTTTCTTTGTTCTATGTCATTAACTTAGGGAATGCAATAATTATGCTATGCTCTATTAAATATATCAATTAGCGATAAGAATGTAAATGGTATCAATTATCAAAATTAATATGTGATAAAATATAATTATAATTGTATTAGTAGCATTAGCTTACGGTTATAAATAAGACGTATTATTTAATAATGAATTAATCTTAATTAATCTTAGTATTGATTAAAACTTAAATGTTTTATTTTTAACTAACAAGAAAAATATTATACGAATGTTTGAAACAACAATAAACCTGAAAACGAAAAAGAAGATAACAAACGAAAGAGAATATGGACATTTATACGTTTCAACCTTCGGAATTTATAATATGCAATGTCTCTTTACCAGGTTCAAGTAATATTACAGAAAACGATTTACGAAATTTAATTAAAAAAATTAATGCTCCATTTATAATCCTGATGATATTAATTGTCCCAACCGTTTGCGGGGATAAAAAAAAAACAGAGGAAACATATTAGAGTCAATCATAAATAAATACAATTTAAATATTCTAAATAATGCTGATCCTACTCTCTTTAGTTTAGCATATAAATTAATTAGTAGTATAGATCTCTCAATAGTGTCACCAGTTCTTCAATATTATTTTAATTGGTTTGTTGAAAACGATTCACATTGTAATTATCGCCATCCTATAATTATACCAATTTAAATAATATATATATTCTGAGAGTTTTTTCTCATCTTTCTAATCGACAATTTCTGAAGGTCTAACATCTACCAAAATTTCAAAACCCTAGCTTGAATCGTTTAGAAGATATGTAGGGTCAAAAATTGTGTAAAAATTAAGTTTTGCATAATGATAAATTTTAGTAAAAACAATGTAACTTGTTTCCTGTATTTTTATGAAGCCTATAAAAGCAGCTCTCTTTTATTATTAGATTGAAAATACATTTAACAGAACTCTTGTTATACTAATTTAAATATAGAGCTTTTTTGGAATATTCGGAAGCTGTAGTTTCGTCACCATTCAAAATTAAGAATAAACTTTTGACACATCTTGAAATATAATTAAAGAGCTTTCAATTTTGTATATCAGTAAAAAAAATTTGAACAGGTATTCAAGTTACAGGTGTTTAAAAATAGCAAAATTTAAATTTTCCAGCCCTTATAACTCCTAAACGGGGGGCGTGAACAAAAAAATCTGTTAACCGACTCCTACTATTTCTGAGGATCTAACTTCTCCCAAAATTATAGCTGGAAACTATAGCTGGTACTGTTTAGAAGATATGTGTGGCCAAAAATATTGCAAAAATTGAGTTTTGTAGTTTAAAGCTATCGTTTGCCGTTTTCAGATTGAAAATATATATAACACAACTCTTGTTATACCAATTTAAATATATGGCTTTTTAAATTTTGGAGGGCTGTAGCCCCGTAACAGGTTGGGCTACTGGAAAAAATTCTTCTATGAAATTATTTGTTTTGCAATACCTATACGCGGTTAACATTTTTTTCTCAATTTCAAACGATGTAAAAATTTTTGTAAACATACGGACGGATGAACGAACGGACAGACGGACGGACAGAGTGAAGCTATATAGGCACATTTTTACAAAATTTTTTGAAATTGTCCTAAAAACTTTAAAATAAACCTAGTTGATTTCTTGTAAAAGGCAAAAGATTTCCATCACATATCCAGGGTAAAAAGGCTTTGTAAAGTTAGCTTCAACCAAAACTTGTAGCTGCATGCCTTATGGAACACAACTACCTATAAAAGAAAAAGATCCAAATTTTCTACACAATATATTCAAAAATATTTACAGTATTTAATCTGACTCCCCTACCTACAGTTTATCAAAATAAACACATTGTGGTTCAATCCAATATTAAAAATCTCGCTATAACAACGAATAGAAATTATTATTTCGAAATAAAACGAGGAAGAGTGTAGTAGAATAGACTGTGTCAACTTTGGGATACCCGTATGAACGTTATATAAACATTATATCATCCGGTTAATTACTTTTGGCAAAATTTCAAACATACAGCTTCATTAGGTGTAGTGTAATGCTCATATAAAAAAAGGAGTTGTATGGCAGCTACTCAAACCCTCTGCAGTAGACTTGCATAAAAACGAATTTGTGAAAATTTCAAAATCCTAGCTACTTTATTTTTTGAGTTACCGTGCAGACGGACAGATGGACCTACATAGCTAAATCGATTTATTTTTCGATTCTGATCTGATCCATACACTTGAGTCTATATCTATCCCGCCCCTTCTTGTCTGCGTGTCAAACGTAATGGCAAATTTAGTATACCCTTTTGACTAATAGTATAACAAAGAGTATCAAATTACTTAAACGAACTTTTAATTTCACTTCATTAACTTGAACATATTTTTCTGTCTATTGTCCTACATTCAAATTTTTTTTTAATAGTTTAAGAATTTATATTTTAAGCCATCTAGGACCCTTCATTTTCATTTTGCCATACTTAACGCAAGCATGAGTGGTTCCATTAGTTAGTATGACTGATCTTACATTCGTAAATTAACTTGCATTTGTAATGCTAGGCTCAGTGTTGTTGGCATGAGTTTTAAGTTTATTTTCTTTTGTTTTAATAACCTAATTTGATTAACTTTATTTTATAGTTTTAATGGTAGAGTAGCATCATTTTACTAACACACTAACCCTTGTAAATGATGACTTTCAGTTTATTGTGATGGTTCACTAAGTGAGCAACATTTACAGATGCTTGATTTAAGTAATTGTCTGATATATGTAAAAAAGAAATTGTATTTGTATATATATAAAAACTTAAACAAGGTTCATTAAACAAAACAGGTTTTATAAAAAAATTTTTGAAGGCTTTCGGCAATTTATGCCAAAATTTATAAATCAAAATCCCTTATTAAGTCCCCAGAGAAATAAAAAGAATAAAGCTTAGCGTTGTTATCTTAAATAAAGTAACTTCTATTGCTATAAAAAATTTAAAGTTTATTTCTAGTAGGTATGTCTTCAAATTAATATTAAATTGAAAATGCTTCTGGAAATTAGTTTATTCTTAGAGAAAATTTGATGAGCTTTTTTTTGTCATAAAAGGTACAATGGCGTTTCAGGTAATAATTTTAAAATAATTTCTACTTTCCTTCGTGAATATTTATGTTCTTTCGCAAAATGGAGGAAAATAATTTTGTCACTAATACTTTTGATCTCTTACAATATTTACTAAGACAAAACAATATTATAGAACCTCATTTTTGCTCAGTGAGGTTCTATAATATTGTTTTGAAACAATGTTATATTTTCAAATAAAGAAGAAAATAAAATTCATCATATCATAATAGCTATTTATTGAAAATACATAGTACCACCTTACACTACTTAAACACTTTTTTCTCTTTACTTCTAATTATTATTCCGTGATCGGTGTTCCACTTAAGAGTACACATATATACCAGGCGGTGATTTCTGATACTGAACTACTGACCCTTATGCTTCTAAACAAAATTCACCCACCCTGTCTCATAAGTTTTGTTTATAAAAAACTTAGGTCAGCTCCCCGAAAATGTAACATTTTGAAACTTCATATAGGTGCTTGTTCTAGTATAAAACTCACCGTGTGCTATGTTCATTCTCCTCGTATATTTAGTTTTGAAAAAATTCATATTCGTGCAAAGAATTTATGCAGCTGCTCTCCGAAAATGAAGTCGTAACATTTTAAAACTTCATATAGGTGCTTCTTCTATTATATAACTAACCGTATGTAATTTTCATCATCCTAGCATTATTAGTTTTAAAAAACTTTATATTAGAGCACAAAAGTTGCATGGTATCACCCCAAAGCCTTAGTTCGATTTTAACAAAAAACAATAGGGAACCTAGAAATTGTCTAAAAATGACTTTGTGTGAATTTCAAAACTCTAACCCTTTTAGTTTTTGAGTTATCGTGCTCAACGGACGGACGGACTGACAGACACACATAGCTGATCCGATACATACTTTGACACTATATCTAGCTCGTCTAGAACAATGTCATATATGTATGCACTGTTATAAAAATTTAAAAATCCTATATACATACATAATATATTATTTGGAACAAACCAAAAGAAAACACATATTTTGGTGACAAATGCCAATAACAATTTTGCCAAAGATTCATTAGAACAAATTGAATCCACTATTTTTGTTATTTATATACATGTACTAGCAGATTTACCCGGCGTTGCACGGAAGCTTGCAAATTGTAAAAACGCAAGTCTCAGCCAATTTTTTGAAATACTACTTTGCTTATAAATGAAGCCACAAAAAAATATTTGTGGAGTTCCGTTAACCCATCGTGGCCCAACAGCTTTTTATAGGTTTTTTCGTTGCTTTGTTATATATTAGAAATGATTTAACCGATTAACTTCAAATTTTCTATATGTGTTCTTCTTTGAAAATGAAGTTCAGTTTACTAACAGACTTGGAAGTTGTTAACCCCTGCCGACCCGACGATTGTTCAAAAAAAAAATTTGTAAGTAAATTACGTCCAATTTCTGAAAGTAGGTACAACTTCTTTGAATTAGGGGAATGCTTAAAAAAATGTTTTGTCGAGTTCTTTTAACCGATTGCGAAACAAAAACTTTAAAAAACAGTTTGAACGATTATCTCTTATTTTTTTATACATGGTGCTTCTTGACAATTTGGTGCTCCTTGACGATAGAGTTCAGGATGTTAGGTTTCCGGCGAATAATGTTAACTGAATTAAAATGACTATTGGTCAAATGGGGATACTAAGTTTGCCATTATGTCATTATACTATGTCAATAGTAGTTTTCTTAAATTGCCAACGTTTGAATAAAATATAGTCGATGGTTTAGAAAAGGTTTAAAAATTTGTTTTTCAACTTATATTTTGTTTAGTACTCACCTGAAAGTTGTAATACGCTCTTCCTCGTTTTTTTATGATTTGATGAGAGAAATGTAGGCTTATTTTTTGGAAAAACTGTTTTAAAATACTATGTTTTTAAGCATTATATATAAGAAATTGAATTTTTTGATTTTTAGATTTCATTTGAAGAAAACTGAAAATTTCATTGAATCTTTGTTCAAAACGCACCAACAGGTCAAAACCAAATTAACCATGTGGGTTTTAATTAAAATGTTGGTACAAAATTTTCAATAAAATACTTTTAATCGTATAAGAAAATAAAATTTATAGAAAACTTCATGGCGTCGTCGTGGAAAACGGGTTAATCGAACTTAACTAAAACTTTTTGCAGCCTCTCTTTAGACTACAAAATCAACCTGTAAAATTGGACACAAATCGAAAACACAAAATTTTTTGAAAGTCCGCCAGGCCGAAATGGGTTAATTTATTCCAACCAAATTTATACAACTAAATGCGGTTGCTAAGAGGAACATTTGTGCAAAATTTCAAGTCAATCGGTCAAACTTTTTCGGCTCAACATCAAAAACATTGAAAAAGCTTCATTGCGCTCTCGTGCCCAAACGGGTTAACCGAACCCAACAATAATTTGTGCCAGCCTCTCTTTTTGACTGCAAAACCACCCTGTAAAATTGGACACAAATCGGAAACACAAAATTTTTTGGAAGCCCGCCGGGCCGAAAGGGGTTAATTTATTTCAACCAACTTTATACCATTAATTCCGTTAAATAAGAAGAACATTCGTGCAAAATTTCAAGTTAATCGGTCAAACCGTTTCGACTCGACATCAAAAAAACGAAAAAGCTTAAAACGGCTCTGGAGCCGCAACCTGTTGACTTATAAAAATGCGACATAGGCTATGTCACCCCCCGGACTCCCAAAATTATTCCTCTAAAATTTGGTGTCAATCGGTCCAGTGGTTTTCACGTGAATCCTGGACAAACAAACAAACAAACAAATTTTCTTCTTTATATATTAGATTAATGTTTAATATTTATTATTTGTGTTAAGTTGTATGTATAATATTATTATGATAAAGTATACAATGTAATGTAGTACCATGTCCTTGGCATGTATTCAATATTTCATAATTGATAGATTCAAATAACTAAGAATCTATCAATTATGAACTATGAAGAAAAAATATGAACCAACAACCAAATTTGATTTTTATTTTTTCTTCTGCAAATTCGATATTTTTTTAACACATTTTCAAAAAATTTTGTAAAAATGTGCCTATATAACTTCACTCTGTCCGTCCGTTCGTCCTTCCGTATGATTACAAAAATTTTTCACCGTTTGAAATAGAGTAAAGAAATTTTAAGCACGGGTATGTATTGCAAAAAATAATTTCTTGGAAGAATTTTTTTCTGTTGAAAATGTGCCTTTTTAAAAAGAAGAAGAGCATTTTTTCATTTTGTATTAGTTATAGTTTTAGGGAATTTTCATTTTTGTTATCACTTTTAATTACATCACAATCACAAAAAAAAATATTGTTTGTGAATTAAAATAAAATAAATACCCTTTAACTAAACTTTTATTTTTAACATTATCATATTAGAGTATAATTACATACCTGTTCCCAATGAAAATCGAACACCTCCCAAAAATTCATTACTAGCCAATCTATCATGATCCCATATAGTTAGCTCTAGTGCCCTTTCAGATAATTCTTGTAATGAAACATCCTCATACACAAAAGTATAATTCCATACCGGATTATTGGTACGCTTTGCTATTTGGGTTTTCTGTTTTGAGCCTCGTGTTCTATCAGGCAACAAATAACTATAAAAATAAAAGAATAAGGTAAAAATAAAGTTTATTTAAATTTTCCATTTCGCTATTAAATGTGAAAACGAAAAAGAGTTTAAAAAAAATATTATTACCTTTTACAAAATGCATCACATACACCATTTGGCTTTATCGCGGTTAAGTTTTTCGCCTCTTTAACCAATACGTGTAATTGACCTTTTGTTGACAAATTTTTTGAATTTCCCTTAATGCTTCCAAATTTTTTCAAGTTTGAATTACTGCCTAAACTTGTTTTTGAAGTTGTATTTTCTGGTGGTACAAATTTTAAGCCTACAATAATATCACCGCGATAAACAGATATGTCGTCGAAAGGTTCACTCTAACACAAAAGGAATAAAAACAATAAATTTAAATTTTTATTGAAATGTTACGATGGAGTAAATAAATTATATATATATAAGTTTAAATATTATAAATATTTAAAATATATCTTAAATAAATAAGAAATATTTTCAATCTGGAAACGCAAATCGAACGTTTTTTAGCACATTTTCAAAAGATTTTGTTAAAATGTTCCAATATAGTTTCACCCTGTCCGTCCGTATGTCTACAAAAATTTTACATCCTTTGAAATGGAGAAAAGAAATTTTAACCACGGATAGTTATTGCAAAAAAAAATTCATAGAAGAGCTCCAAACAAACCGAACCCCAAAGTTGGAAAAAGCCATTAATTTGAATTGTTATAACAACAATTCTGTTAAGTATTTTCAATCAAATCTGATCTTTTCAAACGGCAAAAGACAGCTTTTATACCGGTAATTTATACCGGTAGCGAGTTGAAAAGTTTTATTGCGCTGCATTTTAGACTTTTTTGCTTCAACGTTGTTTTTGCTTTAGGAATTTCGATATTTTTTCTGTTTCTGGTTAGATAATTATGAATATTCTCCGTATTTTGAAGTTTGAGTTTTGACTTAATATTATTGTTCAGGTATTTACATTTTTTTTATTATACATGTATTTACTGTTTTCAAAGTAAATTAGTTGGTTAATATCCAGTGTATCAATTATTTTATATAAATTTTTAGTTCTGGCTCTTATATTCAAATTAAATAAAGTTTTGAGGGCTCTATTCATTACTGCACTCATTTGATTTTTATGAAAATATGAACAATGACTCCAACTGCATATATTATACCTAATTCTTGATAATATATGGCCATTATATATAAGTTTAGCAGCATAATTCGGAACATTGTTATAGGAACAATTTTTTTTTTAATGCTTTTTATATGTTTATCCCATCTTAAGTTTTCATCAATTATCATTTCCAAGTACTTAACATTATCAACTTGTTCTATTATAGTATCCTCATATAATTAGTTTTTTTCGCATTTATACATAATTCATTTTGGTCCAACCAACTGCAATATATCTTTAAGTCATCATTTAGTATATTTTGAAGCTCTTCTAATGTTTTCGCTTTTGCTATAAGGTTAGTGTCATCCGCATAAATGTTCTATTTTGACTTAATATTGTTTTTAGGTAAGTCCATTATATACAGCACATATAATGACGGCCCCAATAATGAACCTTGTGGTACGCCTGTTTTTTTTTACTAGTTCATCACTTAGTACTTCAATAACTTTAACACATTGGGTTCTATTTGTACAAATAACTTTTTAGTAAAAGATTACGGTTACCTCTAATCCCTAAGTTGTCTAGCAATCTGATAAGTCTGGAATGACTTACGCATCGTAAATATGTTCCAAGGTTGCTGCAATAGCTGATTCTGTACCACTTTTTTCTAAGAAACCATACTGATTAGCCTCAAAGCCTATTGTTTTAGTAATGAAATTTCGTATTCTTGAATTAATAACTTTTTCATATATTTTTGAAATTTTAAAGATTAAACGGACCGTCAAGTTGGTGTTGTGATGCAAGTATTTTAATTTTTTGTTCTAAAATAAAAACCGTTTGACCAATTGACTTCTAATTTTACAAACGTGTTCCTCTTTGACAATTAAGTTTACTCTTTTAACAGACTTGGAATTTGTTAACCCATATTGTCCTGATGATTAATCTAAAACATTTTGGAAGCGAATTATGTACAATTTATAAAGTGCTGCTTTGTCCAAAAAGATAATCTATAAAATATTTTTGTCAAGTTTTATTAACCCTTTGTGGCACATTATCCTTTAAAAGCTTTTTTCGTTACTTCGTTCTAAACTTGAAATGGTAAATGAAATGCAAAGTGCTGCTTTGTCCAAAAAGATAATCTATAAAATATCTTTGTCAAGTTTTATTAACCTTTTGTGGCACATTATCCTTTAAAAGCTTTTTTCGTTTCGTTTTCGTTCATTGACTAATTATCGATTTAAATTTTTATGTACATTTACTTATAGTTCCTTATTATTGTTTTATAATATTTAAGCATGGTCCACAATAATATTGTTAAAATATATACGGAATTTAGCTTTTTTGATTTCTAGATTTTAGAAAGAAAAAACAAGTAAAGAAACAGTAATTCCATACAAGTAAATCAACAATTTAAAACTATAAAAGCTTCTATTAGTTAAGACATAGCTAATGAAATTAACTTTAATATACTAAAAAAATTTTCTAATTAATTTATCTATTTAAAAATATTTTTACTAATTTATCCATTTAAAAATATTTAAAATCAAAAAACCTTGAAACAATTGTATTCATAAAATGCAATTAAGAAATTACAGATTTAGAACTTATTATACAAATCAATAATATTTTAGTACATTCAGCAATTACTTCTCTTCACGATTATTAATTTTTTCTGTGTTGCATTTACTGTTGAATGATTTAGTACGCTTGATTAATAATTTCAATTTTAAATAATTTTGAAATTTATTCTCTTAATTAACTAATTTTTTAATTTTGTACTTTTATTTAGTTTAATTAAAATATTTAATTGAATTAAAATACATAATTGAAAAATTCTGGTTTAATTTAATTTATATGTTTATAGAAATCATATTTACTTTTTCTTGAAATATGACGTGATGCGGGTTACAGGAATGGAAAAGATTAATTTCAGATTGAAATATTTTGATAAGAATTGGTTCATTCTCTTCTTTTATATGTTATTTGTGTCACTAATTTTCATTAAACTCAAAGCGGAAATTGTCGGATCTCTGGTGTTTCGTGGGAGACCCACACTCCAATTTATCCCACATTTCAGGAATATGAGGAAAGAAAACCCTTGTACCAAATTTGAAAAGCTTTTATATTTATTTGAAATGGCTATCTTTATTACTTTCGAAGATATTCTTTAACGTCTTGGGAGTAGTAGGAATGGTACTTTAACCACTACTCCAATTGATCCCAAATTTCAAGGACCCAAAGAAAATAAAAGGAAGCACCTGTACCCAAAATTTAAAGGTTTTACCCTTATTGGTTTCGAAATTATGTTCGTTTCGACTCAATTTGCTGAAAAGCTTCTAGAATCCGAACCCATTGTCCGATCTCGACAAAAAGCAATAATAATCCCCGGAGTACGTTCATTAGTAGTATGATAGAGTTTAAATTTAATCAACATAGCGTCATTAGTTTTTGAGTTATGTGGTTTTTTTATATATGCTCGTTAAACCTTGAACCGATCAAAACTTCCAACACCTGAACCGATTTCGTCCATATGCAGTTCTCAACGTACTTTCATTTCTAATTAATCCTTGTACCAATTTGTAAGGTTCCATCTTAATTTTAAGTGACTATTTTTATTAATTTGTATGATAAGCTTTTAGACATTGGGAGGTCTAAGAAAGATATCTGAACTCCAATTGCGCTCAAATTTCGAAGACACGCAGCAAATAGTGGAGAACGCCTTTGTATCAAATTTGAAGCTTTTACATTTGTTTCACGTTACTATCTTTATTAATTTCGCAGACATACTTTAAGATCTTCAAAGTTGGGTGGGTGGTCCCCGAACCACTACTTCAATTGGTCCCAAACTTCACGGAAACTAAGTAAATAGGGAAAGACACTCTTGTACCATATTTAGAGGTTCTATTTTCATTGGTGTTGGAATTATGCTAGTTTGGCTTTAATTCGACCAAAAGCTTCTAGCATCCAAACCAATGGTCTGATCTAACAAATATATATACTTTTCCATATCTAGGTCGCTTCCTTTAGGTTACAATTCATTATTAATCATGAAAAATAGTGAAACCAATACTTGTAATATAATCCTAATATTCTCTAGAAAACCTGTAAGCGATGTTAGAGCTTCAAAGTTAACGTTTAATTTAGGAAATATATACACTGGTGACTAAGTTAAGTTCTTATAACCCCCCAATGGGGAAGGTTCCCAAATTGTTACTAAGCAAACTTATGATGATTCTTGACTATCTAACTTCACCTCTTCCTTGACAAGGTTTTATTTTTAAGAAAAAATTGCAAATTCCACTAAATTTTATTATCTAAGCAAAAATGGTTAAAACAAAGAGACACTTTCTTCGATAAAGAATCCCTTTTAAACTTAAGAAAACCTTTTAACATTATGATGAAATACAATGCTGCAGCTTTAAATTTGGTATATTAAAAAAAAAAACAAATGGCGGGTACTTGAGATATAAGTACTTCAAAATAGCAAAATTTCAATTTTCAACCTCTTACAGCTCCTAAACAGGGGGCGTGACAAAAAAATTTTGTTAACCAACTCCTGCAAATTTCTGAGGTTCTAACTTATCCCAAAATTTCCATTCTCTAGCTTGAACCGAATGTATGGGAACAAAAAAATTTTGCAAAAAGTGAGTTTCGCAAAATGTTAAATTTTAGTATCGTATTGCATTCCTATTCATTTGCTCTTTAAAAATTTATAAACCAGATGTTTTCTACAGTTTTCAGATACCTAACAGAACTGTTGTTGCAACAATTTAAATATAGAATTTGGAAAGTAGTAGCTCCGTGACATGTGGGGCTACAGAAAAAATTTCTTCCATGAAATTATTGTTTTTGGAATACCTACACGTAGTTAAAAATTCTTTTCTCTATTTCAAACGATGTTAAAATATTTGTAAACATAAGGATGGACGGACAGATGGACGGACGGAGTGACTCTATATAGGAATATTTTGAATCAATAGCTGCTAAAAGTGCTACAAAAAGAAAACTGCTGTTTGACACTGAAATCTATTTTTAAAGAACAAAAAATGTAAAATAGATAATACACATAATAAAATTATTACCCTTTCTTGTAAAATATACCACTGTGGATGCGGCTTATCAAAAAGACGTCCAGCTAAATTTATGATAACTTCACCTAAAAAATCATTACGTCCAAACATATCAGAATGCCACACAGTTAACCATAATTGTCGTGATTCTAAATTACTAATCGGCATATAAAAACGTAATACTTCATCAAAAACTGGATTAAGTGTATGTTTTTTCACTTTTGTTTTACGTTTTCCGCCTTTAGATTTGTCTGGTAATAAGTAAACCTGAAGAATATATAAATTTAGTCATATTTATTATGATATGCAATCAGGTACCTTAACATAAGGATCACTTCTACTACGTTTTGAATCAATAGCTGCTAAATCTTTACATCGTACAACATGAATTTCTAGAGCACTTTGTTTATAATTATATTGCATTCCGAATTCAACCTGTCCTTTAACGATTACTGTACCATAACGTCCTTCTCCAGCTCCAGAATAAACACTGGCCATTGAATCTGATCTCTTCTTAAAATAATCAAATGAATAAATAATATATGAAAACAATTGTTGTAATAACTCCTAATTCTTAAATTAAAAGAAATAAAGAAAAACATTAAAATTTTTACAGCTTTTAATTATAAGTTATTGAGAGATTGTTGTTTTTACAATCTATTAAAGTTTTGTTTAGTTAAAAATAATAAAAGTCGGCGAATACTAATAATTTAATTGAGTCAGGAGTCAAAACCAAAAATTATATTTGTAAAGAAAGTCGACGTGTAATATTGGACTCATAAGTCACAGCGCTGAACCACGTGACAAAAACTATAACGGACTTTCACCTGAAAATCGCAAAATATTTCATTAGTTTTGGTCATGTATTTTGGTCTGTAGGGGGATGTTTATATTTGTACGGGACAGAATAAGCCGATTAAATATCATAATTAATCATCTTAACAGACTTTTAGTTTCGCAAGTTTTAATTAATTGCAGATTTGCTTAATTTTGGTTTTTAAAAAAAATGTATATAACTTTTTTACAGTAAAAAGAATTCTACTTCGATTGCAAATATTTCTATTTCAAATGTTCTCATAGCATTTCTCAAATGCAAGGTTTAGTTTTTCATAGCAAGTTTTCTTTCTCAAAAAAAAAGTATTTCGTATCTCAAGAGGAAGAAATACTTGCTATATATTTAAAAAGAAAACTAGCATAATATTTGCGAAAGAAACACTTGCTATTTGAAAATGAAATACTTGCATTCAAAAAAATACTTCCAACCAAATTAAAAATCCTTCTTTTTAATGTAAAAAAGGTATAAAAGAAGAGTAAATAAAGAGTTTCAGTACCTTATTATATTTGTATTTTTGTAGTTATATACGCTTTTTATTTTGAGTTTTTAATTATTTCACTTAAAGATGTTTTTGGTAATTTAATAATGAATTAAGATAGTTTTAGAAAGAAACTTTGGCTGAGCTTTGGAATAGGTGACCACAGGCCGTAACCAAATTTTTAGAGGTAAAACTACACTGAAATTCATGACGGTAGGGGGGGGCATACTTTATACTATTTTGAAAGCGTTTATCAGACCTAACTTTTGACACTGATAGTAGTTAGATATATGTTCTAGTTTTGGAGATATTTACAGTTATATGAACATGTACCGCTTTTTTTCAAATGATAATTTTAACCTCTTAATGCCATATGCGCCAATTGCGAACCTCACAAAACTTCATGAATTTTATTCTAGTTTAGCTCCTGAAAATTTGGTTTCGGTCTGTGGTGGATTACCTATTCCAAAGTTCAGCCGAAACTTTAATTATCCTTAATATTATTATAAGACAGCTTCAATCCAAGTTTAAGAGAATAAAGAGCACAAAATTATTATTTTAGAATTAATAAAACTTTGGCAACAAAATATGATTTAAATTTTGGTTTGTACATTCTATATTCCAAAAAAATTATATTAAAAGGCTACATTGTTCTGATAATTCACGTGCACACTTTATCCAAATTTACAATCACAAAATGAAATATTACGATCCTGTACTAAACATTTCTTTGACAATGTGGGTATTAAAAACTCCGAATCATTAAGAATTCTAGGCAAGGAAATAAAAGCAAAACTTTCGTGGAACGACCACATATTTTCGGTCGCAAAAGATGCCGCGAAATGCCTGGGACTCTTAAGTAGGAGAAGAAAAACTTTACATCTCCAAATCTACTTCAAATTTAAAAAACCTTTATTCGGCCGAAACTCGAGTATAACTCTCACATATTTGCTGGAGCACCTAGCACCGCTCTTTAATATCTGGATAAGATACAAAAGAGAGCTGTTCGTATTATCAATGATAATAACGTCACAAAAGACTTAACGTCTTTAAGTCACCGTTGTAATGTAGGAGCTGCTTGTCTATTCTATAAATATCTTCTAGGCAATACTTTAAAATAAATTAAAATTATTATGCTTAAAATCAAAACCTATACAATTGAGCTTTTCACAACAAGACCTTTGAAATTTAGGAACTCTTTTCTGAGTTCCACCTCCAAATTGTGGAACACATTACCCGCATATGTGTTTCCCAATACATTTGATCTGGCAAAGTTCAAGAAGGAAGTCAACTTATACCTCTTGGGTTGCCCATTCAACCCTTTATAGTATTTTATGACTTGTCGTTACTTTTCAGCCATAATACTGCGCAAGCAGTTAGGGTGCTTATCCCATTATTTTAGCTCCAGAGAGAGGTTCTTTTAGTGTAGTAAAAATTTCACACTACCTGGGGGACTAGAATTTCAGGTGCCTTTTGAAGGTTTTTTCCTCCCTTAAAAAAAAAAAAAAATAAAGCATATAAAAACAGCTGTATGTTACCAAAATTGAATCCAACGAATATCATTAACTGAAGCAAATTATGCAACCCAATATCTTCAGATATCAAAAATGTTCTACAATGCTTCATGTTTGTCGTGCCTTTTAGGGTAAATTTTAGAAATAGACCATTTTCTACAGATATCAAAAATGGTCTACAATTTTGAATTTTCCATTTGGTAAACCTTAACAATGTTTTATTTTTATCGTGCCTATCAGCGTTAATTTTAGAAATACTTGTTTAAACATTGTATTTTTTAGTCATGTAGGTTCATAGAACTTATGTTTCACAAAATTGAATATCGTTCCTCTACATTTATAGACATTAAAATATTTTGAATATAAAGCAAACCAATTTTTCGTCC
Source organism: Dolichopus griseipennis (assembly GCA_963082915.1). Classification (NCBI taxonomy): domain Eukaryota; kingdom Metazoa; phylum Arthropoda; class Insecta; order Diptera; family Dolichopodidae; genus Dolichopus; species Dolichopus griseipennis. The sequence goes on from OY720442.1 coordinate 67,128,497, forward strand.
TACATGATTTTTTATTTTATAAGTTCCATTCAAAATTTTGATTGTATTAGTGCTTATAATAGTTACATCTACCTGGCTGGTGTTATTTTAACTATATGGTGTATTCTAAAAATATTAATGACAATGAAAATAATATTGCATATGTATCTATGTATGTCATTAAATAATATTATAATACTTATATAGTTAGAAATCCATAAAATTAACATAAACAACAGAGTAGATTCATCGAATTGTTTTGAGTAAATTGATACTCGGTAAGTTATATAATGCATCAAGCACTTATATGAATTTACAAAGTCTTACGGCTTCATTTTCGTCCGCCTAAAATATATCAAAAACAATAGGGAAATTGTCGAAAAATGACTTTGTGTTAATTTCAAAACCTAGCCCTTTTAATTTTTAAGTTATCATGGTGTCATACGGACGGACATACTTACATAGCTAGATCGATTTACTTTTCGATACGTACCCTTGACGCTATATATATATATATATATATATATATATATATATATATATATAGGTTTATATGATTTGATGATTTTTGATGTTAACTAAAAACATTAATACTTTGATTAGCTTTTTCTCACCAAATTAATGAATTCTAATTTTTACTAGTACTCGTACTCGTAGGCATATAAATGCAAAACATGCAAAAAATGTATTTCTAAATTACAACGTCTTCCGTTAGCTAAGAGGAGTAGCTTTGTAAATTTTTAAGTCAATCGGTCAAACTGTTTTGGCTCGATATCAAAATGATTGAAAACCTTCATAAGGTACCCATATCCAAACGGATTAACCGAACTCAAAAAAAGTTGTTTCAGTCTCTCCTTTGGACTGCAAATACACCCTGTAAAATTGTACACATATCAGAAATAAAAATAGTTTTGGAAGCCCGCCGGGCCGAAGTGGGTTAATATATTCCAACCAGTTTTATTTAAAAATTGCGGTTGCTAAGTGCTTTATTTATTATCACCGCAAAAGCTAATCTAAAAGGAAACTGCTTTCTTTTTAAAGTGTATGGCGTATTTACGTCAGTACAAAATAACTCTATTTTAGAAAGAAAAACTACTTTACCAAGGGATTTACCTATGTCAATTTCTAATTTTAAAGAATTTTCTAACATATCTTTAACAATTAATCGAGTTCAATTTACTAAACCAAAACTTATATTCATATTCCTAATTAGAATGACTACAGAACCTTTTTTCAATTTTAAGCAAATTTAATGAAATAAAATAATATTATATCATGAATCTAATATGACGGAATCCACACTAATATCACAAATTCCAGGCCCGTCAAATAATTTTAAAATCTTTTCATTTATTTTAAAACAACTCTCATTTAAAGGGCACATAATAACTTGTGAAACAATATTCTGAAAATCATCAATCGTTTCCCCAAAAACATGATTTACTATTAAACTGGTACAAATAAATTTATCGGGAATTTTAATAATCTTTTCACTCAATTTAATAAGAACCTCATTATTACCTAATAGCAAAAGCCATTTTGAAATGTTTATCTCATTTAGATTTGATCTCTCATTTTTTAAGTGAATTAAAGTTTCTTTAGACCAGATTACACATTTTTGTATACATGCTTCAACTATTCTAGCTCTGTCTCCATGGAAAACAATTGGAAGGATTTGTCGAAAATGACCACGAAATACAATTACTTTTCCACACATTGGTTCATTACATTGAGTTATATATTTCAACAAAGGATCGATACAATTAATTGCTAAAGCTGGAATCATTGAAGCCTCATCAATTAAAATAAGATTTACTTGACGAAGTACATTAGCTTATTCAGAACTCGCTTTTACATAAGAAACTGAAATATCTGTTATTGGAACTGGTAAACCAAATGTTTCATCAACAGTCTTTCTCTCGTAAATGTAAAAACTTTTTATTATCATACGTTACAATTGCGAAATACTTATTTTTTTTTTGTTTTTTCACAAAAATTATTAAAAATAGAAGAATATAGAACAATGGAGAATAGAAATCTGTTTTTTTAGCACATTTTCAAAAAACTTTTAAAAAATGTGTTTATTAGTTTCACTCTGTCCGTTCGTCCACCGGCTCCGTATGTTTACAAAAACTTTTACACCGTTTGAAATTAAGAAAAGAAATTTATTGGTATTGCAAAAAAAAAAATGTTCTTGGAAAAACTATTTTCTATAGCCCTACCCGTTA